>JBBPBX010033749.1:0-18783 GCA_038048925.1 Garcialebias charrua
TCCATGTTTTTGAAGAACTTTCTCCAGGTGTTTGACCACCCTCTCCAACAGGAGGAAGCGGCCCAAAAACTGTTTTCCTTACGCCAAGGAAGTGAAACGGTGGCGAAGTTCGCAATTCACTTCCGCATCCTCGCTGAGGAGTCCGGATGGGAAGGAAAAGCGCTCCGTAGCGCATTCATCAAAGCTCTAAACCGCCAAATAAAAGATAAGCTGATTACTGGGGAAATTCCTTCCGACCTAGACGACGTCATCGCCTTGGCCATCCGTGTTGACAACCGTGTTCGAGAGAGCCAACTCGAGGACGACTTCAACTCCCGTGAGTCTCTCGCTTCCGGAAGTTCCGCCCCCACAGCTTCCGAGTCTTTCTCCGAAACGGAGCCGATGCAAATCGGAAAGACCCGAATCACCCCTGAGGAGCGACAGCGACGTCTTGAGGCCAATGCATGCATGTATTGTGGAAAACAAGGTCACACAGTAAAAACGTGCAGATTACTGCTAAAAGCCAACGCCCGCCAGTAGGTAAGGGGATACTGGTGGGTACGACTTCTTTTTCTCCTAAAAATTTAACCTTGCCTGTGATTCTCTGTTTGAACTCTGTTAATCATCCCATGCAGGCATTTCTCGACTCTGGTGCAGAACAGAGCCTGATCAGCAGAGATCTAGTAGACAAACTACAGATTCCCACAACCAGTTTGGACCCATCCATTCCTGTCACCGCCATCACGGGACAACACATTTCGTCCATCTCTTTAAAAACAATAAAAATCAAATTTGTTGTCTCAGGAAATCACAGGGAGTATGGTGAGTTTTTTGTTTTTGATTCGCCCACGTCTCAACTCGTACTGGGATACCCCTGGTTAAAGACACACAACCCATGTATTAACTGGACAGAGAACAGAATTGAAAGATGGGGGGAGGAGTGTTCTTTGAAATGTCTCCATTCTGCAGTCTCTCCCAGTTCACCTCCTCCATTGGTGAAAGAAAAGATCGATCTAACCAACGTGCCTGCCACTTACCACTCTCTGGCACCGGTTTTTAGCAAACAACTAGCATTATCCTTACCTCGTCACAGACTCTACGACTGCGCAATTGATTTACTTGCTGGTGCTCCACTACCTGCTAGTAGGTTGTATAACATCTCAGGGCCTGAAAAGGCAACCATGACAGAATATATTGAAGAGTCTCTTAAATCTGGTATTATCCGTCCATCTACATCTCCACTTGGGGCAGGATTTTTCTTCGTCTCAAAGAAGGACAAAACCCTCCGTCCGTGTATCGACTATCGGGGTCTGAATCAGATCACCATCAAAAACAAATATCCACTTCCTCTTATCGAATCAGTTTACGAACAGCTACAAGGTGCAACTATCTTCTCAAAACTTGACCTACGCAACGCTTATCATCTGGTCCGTATTCGCAAGGGGGACGAGTGGAAAACTGCTTTTAAAACGCCTCTTGGACATTTTGAATACCTGGTCATGCCTTTTGGGTTGACCAATGCCCCGGCAGTTTTCCAAGCTCTTGTTAACGACGTCCTACGTGATTTCCTTCAGGTCTTTGTTTTTGTATACCTAGATGACATCTTGATCTACTCCAAAGACGAGACGCAACACACTCGACACGTCAAAGCGGTCCTTCAACGTTTATTGGAGAATCAGCTGTTCGTTAAGGCCGAGAAGTGTGAGTTCCACAAATCTTCTATCACCTTCTTGGGATTCATCTTTGAAAGAGGACAGGTGAGGTCTGACCCGGACAAGACTACAGCAGTGGTGGATTGGCCTGTGCCCTCCAATAGGAAGCAGCTACAGCGATTCCTGGGGTTTGCCAACTTTTACAGACGCTTTATTAAGAACTACAGCAAGGTGGCCATCCCTCTCACACAACTCACCTCTACCCGTGTACAGTTTGCCTGGACTGCTGAAGCAGACACTGCTTTTTCTACCTTAAAACATCTTTTCTCCACAGCTCCAATCTTATCACATCCGGATGTTTCAAAACAGTTCATCGTTGAGGTCGACGCCTCTGACGCCGGAGTCGGGGCGGTCCTTTCTCAACGGTCATCCGATGATGGGAAACTCCACCCATGTGCCTTCTTCTCCCGTCGCCTGTCTTCTGCTGAGGCCAACTACGACGTGGGTGACCGTGAACTGTTGGCCATTAAACTGGCCTTGGAGGAATGGAGACATTGGCTGGAGGGTTCGGAACTTCCCTTCATCGTCTGGACAGACCACAAGAACCTGGCCTATCTTCAAGGAGCAAAGAGACTTAACGCCCGACAGGCCAGGTGGTCTTTGTTTTTTGCTCGATTTAATTTCTCGATTTCCTATATTCCAGGATCTCGTAACGTCAAGCCAGACGCCCTTTCTCGACAGTTTTCCTTGGTCGAGGGTCCAGAGACTCCGGACGACATCCTCCCGTCTTGTTGCACGGTGGGTGCTGTGACTTGGCCAATAGAGGAAGACATATTGGAGGCCCAAAGAACCGAACCTGACCCTGGCTCGGGTCCTTCTGGGAGATTGTTCGTTCCCGCCTCCATGGTGAGCAAAGTTCTGGTCTGGCTCCACACTGCCCGGTTCTCCTGTCACCCCGGCATCCGACGCATGCTCCACCTGACCAAAGCATCCTTCTGGTGGCCGACTCTTCAGAAGGACGTTAAGGAGTTTGTCTCGGCCTGCCCTGTCTGCGCCCGGAACAAACACAACAACCAGCCCCCCGCTGGTCTCCTCCTACCTCTCTCGATCCCCAACCGTCCTTGGTCCCACATCGCCTTGGATTTCATCACCGGTCTCCCGGTCTCCAATGGTAAAACAGTCATTTGCACCATCGTTGATCGTTTTTCCAAGTCTGCACATTTCATACCGCTTCCTAAACTTCCATCTGCTCTTGAGACTGCCCAGGTCGTCACGGAACACGTTTTCCGCCTCCATGGCATACCTCAGGACATTGTGTCTGATCGTGGCCCGCAGTTCGTCTCCCAGGTCTGGAGGGGGTTCTGTGCAGCGCTTGGGGCCCAAGTCAGTCTCTCCTCGGGTTACCACCCGCAATCCAACGGACAGACAGAGAGATGCAACCAGGATCTGGAAAACATCCTGCGGTGTGTGATCAATTCCAATCCGTCTTCCTGGAGCCAGCATCTTCCGTGGATCGAATACGCCCACAATTCCCAGACCTCGGCGGCGACCGGACGGTCTCCTTTCGAGGTGGCCTTGGGATTCTCTCCTCCTCTTTTTCCCTCGCAGGAGGTTGATGTGGGTGTTCCCTCGATCCACCTCCACATCAGACGTTGTCGTCGGGTTTGGCGCCAGACGAGGGCGGCTCTGGCAAGGACTTCTGAGCGGAATGAACGTTTTGCTAACAGACACCGCTCCAGGGCTCCCGACTACAGGATAGGCCAGAAGGTATGGCTCTCGACCAAGGACATCACTTTGAAGGACACTCCTCGGAAGCTCTCGCCTAGGTTCATAGGTCCTTTCCCTGTGGTGAAGGTGGTCAACAGGTCGGCGGTGAGGCTCCAACTCCCACCGTCGATGAGGATACACCCAACCTTCCACGTGTCCCGCGTCATGCCCGTTGCCTTCAGCCCTCTCCAGCCTGCGGCTGGTCTTCCTCCTCCCCCCCGATTGATTGACGGCGCTCCTGCTTTCACCGTCAGCCGTCTCCTGGACGTGAGACGCCGGGGTCGGGGCGTTCAGTATCTGGTGGATTGGGAGGGTTACGGACCCGAGGAACGCTCCTGGGTTCCTAGGTCCCGCATTCTGGACCCGGGCCTCATCTCCTCCTTCTTCAGGGCTCACCCTGACAAGCGGCTTCGATCGCCGTGAGGCGATCCTTGAGGGGGGGGCACTGTGGGATTCTTGGTTTTTTCTGTCTGTTTGTCACTCTTCCTTCCACAGCCAATCACTCAACTCACCACACCTGCTGCCATTCTGAGGAGGACTGCTTACTCACCTATTTAAGCAGCTGCCAGACACCTCCTCAGCGCTGGGACATCTTCTTCCATTTGGACCTTCCACGGCCTGACTCTGGTCTTCTCCAAGACCTTCCTCATCCACGGGTCTCAACCTCTGTGGATCATTAGATGTCCTCATCTGCACCGTCTGGTCTCAGCCTGCTCCTCTCTCCAACTGGATCCTCTCACTCCACCTGCTGCAACCCCAGGAATCCCACCTTCAACTCTCCTCCAGAACACCTCCTGCAAAACAAAGTAAGGATTTCAATTCTTCAACTCAAGATTCAAAACCATCATACAACCCACGGATATATATACTCACCAACTCTCTCCCCTTCCTTTACAGCTGCTCGAGTACTTTTTTTATCTGCACTGTAAATAAACTTCACTTAACTTTTGCCCTGCCTTGTGTCCTTACTTCCTTGGTCTGCTATTTGGGGTCAACGTTAAAACCAAACCTGATAAAAACAAGAAGCTGGCATGGCAGCAAAACTTACATGTACTTCAGACGAGACCAGGACAAGACTAGGTAGACCCAACGACGACGCGACAATAACTGAGTCACAGAACAGGGCTTATATACACACAGACAAGACGAGACGATATCAAACACCTGAGGACAATTAACGAAGACACAGAGCAGGAACGGGGAGCTGACCTAAAACATGAAAGTAACCAGGGACAGAACTGGAGGTAAAACTACGAGTGAATAAACATGAGACTAAACTGGAAGGGAAACTAATAAAACTAACAGACTAGGAACTGACTTCAGGATGAGGGAAACTAATAAAACTAACAGACTAGGAACTGACTACAGGATGACAACTAAGAGTGAATAAACATGAGACTAAACTGGAAACTATTAACTAACCGACTTAACTAACTGACTAAGTACTGGACGGGAAACTAATGAACTAACTGACTAACAGAGGGGAACGAAGGGAGCCAATCCTTACAGTACCCCCCCTCAAAGACGCCCCCTGGCGTCACCAAAGAACACCCCCAAAAAACAAGGCGGGCAGAGGGAGGTACCGCAGGGACGACGGGCACGAAAAAACACAAAGACAGGGGACATAACCCTAAGACACAGAACACAAAAACGTCCAGGTGGACAACGGCCCGTCCACCAGGTAGGTCAGGCGGTCGGCCAGGGCGTCGCCCCTCAGGCAGGAGCCGGTCAGGCGGTCGGCCGGGATGCCGCCCCTCAGGACGGAGACGGTCAGGCGGTCGGCCGGGACGTCGCCCACCAGGCAGGGGTCGGTCGGGCGGTCGGCCGGGATGTCGCCCCTCAGGACGGAGATGGCCAGGCGGTCGGCCAGGCAGCCGGGCAGCAGGAAGGCAGCCCACCACCAGGAGCCGCCGTTGGTGACGAGGCCTCAGGAAAGTCGAGGACGAAGGCAGGACCCCCCAGGATCCACCAAAAACAGGAGCACCCTCATGCGGTGCAGTGGCGCCAAGCCACGAGACGACAGACGAGACGTCCGGCGTCGAGTCGAGAGGCGAGACGTCCGGCGTAGAGTCGAGAAACGAGAAGTTGAAGGGCGTTAAGACGTCGTGTGAACCTTCAAGCATCAAGACCTTGAGCCTTGAGACGATGGCGTCGAGCAACGAGGAGTCTGTGACGTTGGGACCCCTTGGAGACGGCAAGAGACCCTCTGGAGACGGCAAGAGACCCTCTTGGAAGGAGTCCACCAGGACCCTCTCGGCACAGGACACTGGAGGGGGTCCCTCCAGGGACCCCTCGGGACCCTCCGAAGACGGAGGAGCGCCTGTTGTGCCTGGACCCTCCGTAGAGGCGTCTGTTGCGCCGGGACCCTCCGTAGACGTGGAGGCGTCTGTTGCGCCGGGACCCTCCGTAGACGTGGAGGCGTCTGTTGCGCCGGGACCCTCCGTAGACGTGGAGGCGTCTGTTGCGCCGGGACCCTCCGTAGACGTGGAGGCGTCTGTTGCGCCGGGACCCTCCGTAGACGTGGAGGCGTCTCGTTGCGCCGGGACCCTCCGTAGACGTGGAGGCGTCCGTTGCGCCGGGACCCTCCGTAGACGTGGAGGCGTCCGTTGCGCCGGGACCCCCCGTAGACGGCTGTAAGACCTCTGGGCAGCAGAAGATGTGAGGGGCGTCCTCCAGGACCCCCTCGGAACAGGATACGGGAGGGGCATCCTCCAAGACCCCCTCGGAACAAGATACAGGAGGGGCGTCCTCCAAGACCCCCTCGGAACAAGATACAGGAGGGGCGTCCTCCAGGACCCCCTCGGAACAGGATACAAGAGGGGCGTCCTCCAGGACCCCCTCGGAACAGGATACAGGAGGGGCGTCCTCCAGGACCCCCTCGGAACAGGATACAGGAGGGGCGTCCTCCAGGACCCCCTCGGAACAGGATACAGGAGGGGTATCCTCCTGGACCCCCTCGGAACTTGACACGTGAGAGGCGTCCGGACCCTCTGAGGATGTGGAGGCATCCGAACCCTCTGAGGCTGGAAGCAGGGCAGCAGCGTCCCCTGGAGTCGGAGACAGGGCAGCGCCCTCTGGAGCCAGAGACAGGGCAGCGCCCTCTGGAGCCAGAGACAGGGCAGCGCCCTCTGGAGCCAGAGACAGGGCAGCGCCCTCTGGAGCCAGAGACAGGGCAGCGCCCTCTGGAGCCAGAGACAGGGCAGCGCCCTCTGGAGCCGGCGACGGCGGGGTAGCGCCCCCTGGAGCCGGAGACGGCGGGGCAGCGCCCCCTGGAGCCGGAGACGGCGGGGCAGCGCCCCCTGGAGCCGGAGACGGCGGGGCAGCGCCCCCTGGAGCCGGAGACGGCGGGGCAGCGCCCCCTGGAGCCGGAGACGGCGGGGCAGCGCCCCCTGGAGCCGGAGACGGCGGGGCAGCGCCCCCTGGAGCCGGAGACGGCGGGGCAGCGCCCCCTGGAGCCGGAGACGGCGGGGCCACTGGCCAGCAGGGAGCGTGGGAGGCGTCCTCCTGGACCCTCCCGAGACTGGAACCGTGGGACGAGTCCTCCTGGACCCTCCCGAGACTGGAACCGTGGGACGAGTCCTCCTGGACCCTCCCGAGACTGGAACCGTGGGACGAGTCCTCCTGGACCCTCCCGAGACTGGAACCGTGGGACGGGTCCTCCTGGACCCTCCCGAGACTGGAACCGTGGGACGGGTCCTCCTGGACCCTCCCGAGACTGGAACCGTGGGACGGGTCCTCCTGGACCCTCCCGAGACTGGAACTGTGGGACGGGTCCTCCTGGACCCTCCCGAGACTGGAACTGTGGGAGGTGTCCTCCTGGAGCCTCCCGAGACTGGAAACATGAGGGGCTCCCTCCTGGGACCCCTCGAGACAGCAGTAGATATGGGTGGCACCCTCCAGGGCCCACCCAGAACAGGAAACGTGAGAGGATTCCCTCAGGGACCCCTCTAGGGACGCTGGAGCTGCAGCAGGTTCTGGAGCTGCAGCAGGTTCTGGAGCTGCAGCAGGGTCTGGAGCTGCAGCAGGGTCTGGAGGTTCTGAAGCTGCAGCAGGTTCTGGAGCTGCAGCAGGTTCTGGAGGTTCTGAAGCCGCAGCAGGGTCTGAAGCTGCAGGTGCTGGAACTGCTGCGGCAGGATCTCCTTCGGCAGTAGAGACAGGATCTGAAGAGCCAAGACCAGGAGCCGAAGAGCTGGAACCAGGAGCCAAAGAAGGTTCTGAAGCTGCAGGTGCTGGAACTGCTGCGGCAGGATCTCCTTCGGCAGTAGAGACAGGATCTGAAGAGCCAAGACCAGGAGCCGAAGAGTCGACAGCCAACGAGTCTCTACCCCTCCTTCTGCGGCGGCGAGAAGCCCCAACTGAAACAGCCGACGAAGGCCGACCAGTGCCCTCTGCTGGAGACAGACTGGTCGTGGCAGTGGCTGCTGGACGCCGGTTGGCAGCTGCTGTGGCTGCTACGAGGTCAGGGCTGGCTGCCGCAGGTGAGGAGTTAGACAAAAAACTAGTAGCGGAAAAATCATGAGACACAGAAACAAAAGCAGGAACTGGAGCCGAGGAGTCTGGAGTTGCTGGCTCCTCTGTGGGTGTTTTCATAGACCTAAGATCAACCAGCAGTTGCTGGTAAACAGGAAGCCATGTCAGACCGGGTTGTGATAATATAAATGTCTCCATACTGGAAAACACCGTATCAATACAGTCTGGGTTTTCTCTAGCAGCGTTGAATAACTTGAATAAAGTCTGGTTTACTTGTGGAATGTCAACGGGTTGGAACTGGTGTGAGTTAACAAGAGCGTTTCTTGGTGAAGGTGAAGTGACAGGAACCTTTATCACCCCTGACGGCTCTCCTAGGGCGACATCTGCTGGAGAGACTGAATAGTGTTCCGTTGACTGACCTGTGTGCTGGCCCCCCTTCATCTGGTCACTGGATGAACGGGGAGATGAGCGAGCGGCGTGAAGACCCGCCCCCGTGGAGTCGCTGTGACCGGGTTCACCGAACCGAGCTGGAAACGCTGCGAGCGACGGTGGGGCGTCTGTGTCCACCCTCACCGGAAACCTAGGAGGTGAGGCCATGGAATGCGCCCCCACCGGAGCGCTGGAGTCGTGCCCGAAATGCTCGAACTCGCTGGACCGAGCCCGATCAGCTGACCAAGATGGAGGTGCAGGTGAACGCTTCCGGTTCTTCTTTTTACCGCTTTTACGGCGGCGTGGAGGCTGGGGAAAAAGAGGAATACACAAATCGTCCTCGTCCTCTCCGGACGTCCATCCGGAAACGGTGAGAGGAGCTGGAACGTGAGACAAACAGGGAAAAGACGTCGAGCGGTTCTCACGAAGCTGAACCCGTCCCTCCTCCTCGAGAACCCGGAGGGGAGAAGCCATATTCTCCACCCCCCGGCTGAAGTCCTCTTGGGCCGGCGTGGGAACGGTCCGGAAACCACCGCAACGAAACACGGTCCCCTCCATCCACTTGGACATGAGAGGTAGGTGTTTTTAATTCTAAGGAGAACCCTGCCCGCTGGATTCTAAATATGGTCGCGTCGTACTGTTAGGATTCACACAGGACAGGTACGAATCCAGTTGTGCAGGCAGGGACTCAGACTCAGAGGTAATATAATACAAATACTTTAATCATAAAACAAGAAGCTGGCATGGCAGCAAAACTTACATGTACTTCAGACGAGACCAGGACAAGACTAGGTAGACCCAACGACGACGCGACAATAACTGAGACACAGAACAGGGCTTATATACACACAGACAAGACGAGACGATATCAAACACCTGAGGACAATTAACGAAGACACAGAGCAGGAACGGGGAGCTGACCTAAAACATGAAAGTAACCAGGGACAGAACTGGAGGTAAAACTACGAGTGAATAAACATGAGACTAAACTGGAAGGGAAACTAATAAAACTAACAGACTAGGAACTGACTTCAGGATGAGGGAAACTAATAAAACTAACAGACTAGGAACTGACTACAGGATGACAACTAAGAGTGAATAAACATGAGACTAAACTGGAAACTATTAACTAACCGACTTAACTAACTGACTAAGTACTGGACGGGAAACTAATGAACTAACTGACTAACAGAGGGGAACGAAGGGAGCCAATCCTTACACCCAGCACTCTCAAATCTGGGTAAATGAAAAGTCAAGAAAATTCATCCAATTATATATTTATTTTTCTACCCTATGTGACACAAACTTATTCTTCCACATTAACTCACATGACAGGTGTAACTTTGAATACATTTTTAATGTATTTTGGCGTTCATGTGAAAAGTGATTATATGTCTGTGGACATGTTATTTGTGCACTGGCATCCGTCAGGACCCAGCTGTGTTAGTGTTGTTTATAAATGGAAAGTTAGCTCTTTGTGAGGTGATTAAAGTGGAGAAATAGGTTTATATTTGGTGCACTTCGCACCTGAGATGTGACTAAGTCGACCAGGAACCAACTCTTGGTTGGAGTAAAGAAAAATATTTCCATCATCTAGATTTTCAAAATCAGACAGGTGGTTGATTACAGATGCACAGATGATTTCATGCATGAGGGTTCTGGACTTTCAGCTTTTGATCATGCTTGAAAAGGGAAAATAAAACTTTTTAGGACTTGTTTAATCAAAGAATCCCAGGTTCAAAGAGAACATAAAGATGGAATCTCATTCATGTGCCTTCATCTTTTCCTCATCTGACCAATACATTTTACTGTACTCCCATTCCACCTGGGGATTAAAAAAAACTGTCTGCTACTGTAAAACTGATTAAATGTTTTATCAAAAATACTTAAATAATACAATACCCCGCCATAAATAATGTGGTGGGATTTGACAACTCTGAAGACTTTTGCTGTGCACCGTGAAATGATCTGAAGCCTCCTGTTGTCTTTTTACAAGATTTCTACACAGTGTATATATCTGTGCTCAGGGTTGCTTTTGTACAATGCAAATTTTAGTTAGAGAATAACTAAGTAGTCCATGAGATGGTCAAAGGTCAACAAATGAACATCACAGTAAAGCAGGTGTGACCAGAAGGTAGAGCTCTTGCTCCTTTAAGTTATCAGATACACCAGAACACAGACTAAGAAAATTTACAATATTTACACAATTTCATAAAAACAATTCCCATAAAAACAATTATTTAAAACTGAGGTTTCATGTCCACCACTCCGTTCATGTAAAATAGTTCATGTAAAAGAGTTCTTTCCTCAAACTCAAGGAGTCAAGTCCACCACTCGGTCCTTGTAAAAACAGGAAGACTCAGGACACTTTAAACCATCCTCAGTTGTTGTCGTCCAGATGCTCTGTTCAACGGAGTCAGAGAAGCAATGCTCTGCCCACACAACCTGCCCATCCAGTACAGGTCTTGTTGAAAGCGTCCAAACACACTAGAAATACAGGACAAGACAAACAAGACGAGAAGACAAAACAGTAGAGCGTCCACAGCACTGCGGCTCCAAGCAGCAAAATCGGGTGCCTGAAACAGAGAACTCATTGTTGTGGATTCATGAAAATAATTAAAATCTAAATTGCAGGTACTTACCCAGAGGTGGAAACACAGCCAAACCTGGGAGGAAGCAGGTCAGCAGGCGAGGGCCTAACCGCACGCCACAACAATCCCCACCCAGCCGGCAATGCCAGCAGAGAAACACTGCAGAAATGGACAGGTGTGACACCCACAAACCCAACCATGATCCTAGTCATTAATTCAAGAAGCTGGCACTTACGATCTCAGACGAGCAGACCAAGAGCACCAGCAGAACGAAGCAGCCACTGGAGCAGCAGGGAGGGAAACAAGACACACGCACCCCATAGCAGCCTGCCCAGCTATAGAGCTTTGGAGCACACGTCACTGTGTGGGCGGGTGTCGGGGGCGTGTCGGGGCGTTCCGGTCTCGACCGCCATGTTTGTTGCCTTCAGAAAAAATAAAAGAAATTCAGGAGATTTCTTGCGTCACGGTTCTGAAAAGCAGGCAAAATAAAGTGGACTGTATCCTAATAAGCTTCTCCCAGGTGAGAAAAAAAAACTACATGGAAAAAATCGGTATAATTGGAAATGTTGCCCGTTTGAAATAAATAAATAAATGGAGCAGAGACCCGGAGTAATACTTGCCTCCACTGACATTCCCTTCACAGTCATTTTAGCAGACCTGGTCTGTGTCAGTGTTTACACCACAAATAATTTTTATAATTACAAATCACTGGGAGAGCTGGTCCAATCTATGAACAGCTGGGTAGATGATTTGGACATTTTTAAAGCCCCCAGATTGTAAATACGTTGAAGGTACGTTGTTTTTGGCTCCTTAATTGTACATAAATTATTAATTTACATTTCTTTCAGAATCAAACAACCTTCTGTATGCTAGGAGTATTAAAAACTGAGAACACTTGATTTTTAAAGTATGTTTTTTAACTAAATTACAAAGGTCCAAGTTGAAAATTACCTTATTTTTAATGACTTGAGCATGTCTAATAACATGTAGACTTCAAATCTTGATTAGATTACTATAATCACTATATACAGTATATGTATTAAGATGCATATATATACTGTATATTATAGATTGTCTTTTCATTCACCATTTTAATTGTGTTCACAGGTTCTGCTCTGACTCTGAGCCACCAGAACACCGTGGGTCATGCTGAGTAACAGTGTGTCTACACACAGAAATAAAATGGTGTGTGAATCATCAAAACACCTACATTAAAATACAGCTAGCAGTAAAAAAAATCTTAAAGTTAAAGCATGTGGTTTCATCATAAACACCAACTCCTGAACTTGGAGCATCTTCTGATGGACTCAGTGTGATCGCTGCTGCCTGGAGAAAGTTCCCTCACAGATACAAGACATGCAGCATCCAGCAGCTGGAGGCAGGAGATGAAGTTTACCTGCAGAAGCATCACCCACTCTGCACAGGTGCATAATCAAACCACTGTGACCTTGTGTGGACCACACAGACATGGCTGGACGTCTACAGAAAGCATGAAGCTTCCTAAAGATATTTCTCAGAGCTTGTACTTCAAGGGAGACATAATTATGTAAAACATGCTGTTGACTTATATTTGCACATTTTTGTGTGTTTTCTATAAAATGTATTAACTCACACGTTCATCACATTTACTGGAAATGTTTAATTACATCAAATGTTTACTTCAAAATGGATCTGTTTCATTTCAAATTCAAACAATGACAACAATACGGCAAAGCAATGAAGTCCTGTATAGTACCTGACTTTTTTTGTGTCACCCCTAAGAAATTCTTTGTCTAGCTGTTTTTTATTCAGCTCTGACCTGAGCTCCCTGTTTTCCTGTAAGAGACGATTAATTTCTGCTCTTCTTTGTTCGCACAACTGACATTCTGTTTGTCGCCTTTTTGCTGCTGGTTCATCTTCCTCCTCCCCATCTGCAGCGACAGTGATGTCCTCTCGTGGGGTTTCCACCGCAGACTCCACAACTTGCTCATGCTCCTCTCCAGCAGCCTCCACAAGCTGTGTGTGCTCATCTTCTGCTGCCTCCATCACCTGCTGATGATCATCTCCTGCTGCCTCCATCACTGGTTGATGCACATCTCCTGCAGCCTCCACTGCTTGTTGATTTTGCCTTTCCATCACTTCCTGGCCTTCATCTTCCCCTTGTGCTCTGCTGTAACGTCTCTTTAATCGACGAGCATGTCGGTCTGATGTTGACACTTTCACCTCGGAGTGTCCCAAGTGCAGTGTTGGAGCCCAGTCGGGATTTGACTCATCCATCTCATAAGAAGATTTGCCTTGAAGAGAACGCAGATCAGTAATATAATTATTGCCAGAAAACATTACTGTCATCCATCTAGTATATTATTTTTTTAGTTGAAATTACTGAAGTTCCATTGGTAGATTACCTTATTTTAATGGTGATGTATAAATGTCATAACAATGTACTACCCTTAAATATTCAGACACATTTTGTTAAAAGATGAAGCGCTTTAATGTGTAATATGTTGAAATTTGAAAATTGAGATGAGTTACTCATTTTTTGTTACTTATAGATTATTCTTTGAATAGATTGTTTGGAAAAGGGGCAGATATAATAAGATAGTTTCTTCTTTCTGCTGCCTTTCATTTTATATTTTCTTTTTTTTGTCTTTGTTGGGTATTTATTTTGATAAAATGAATAAAGAAATAAATTAATAATAAAAAACAATATGCTACAGTCAATGTGACAACACAATCAACTTTAAACAGTTTATTTTAAAATAACACAGATGTCCGACCTAAACTTGGTTGACCCACTATGCACTGAACTCGACCAAAACATGATACACCTTGACAAAATGGCACAACTCCAGTAAACTGATTTAAAATACTCACCTGAATGGAAATGTCTGGAACAAACAAGCATGTATCTTGTGATGTTGGAGAACGTTACATCAGGACGTCTCACTGCTGATACCCATGCCTCCTTTTTGTTATGGCCGACACAAGCTCGCCCTCGCGTTGTTTCCAGGTAGGGAAACTATAAAACGAGTCCGTTTTCTTATTTTTTTACCTTTTCTGTCGTGTGAACAGACATTGCATCCTATTACACAGCAATTTAGGACCATTGCTAAGCTGTTGAAACCTGATTCGAACAAAATACGAGCAAGGCAGGAAAAATGGCGGATCGACAAAAAACTACAAAAGAAACTACCCACAATGCTGTACGCGGTGGACCAGTGACGTCACGCTCCAAAGCTCTATAAGGGAGTCTGCCCCGCCCACTAATCAATGGTGCTCATCTAGTTGCACCTGATGCGCATCTAGCTACACCAGGTGCGCAGAGTAGAAGGGAGGGGGAAGTGGAACACCATCTCACCACACAGGTTAAGGTCCACAATTTAAAAACACATTCTCTAAAATGTTTGGTACTATAAATCAAAAAAAGGCATTCAATACAATGTTCAATGTTTCTGTATTGAACACCTTTTTTTTGATTGTATCATGTCCGGGATGACTGAGAATCTTCACCAGTGTTTGGTACTACACTATATATTATTTTTGATGTGGTCGAGAACATGAGGAAAAAAAGTGTATGTTGTCAAAATCTTGACCTGTGATGTACCTAATGTAAATGAAACATTATTGATGCACTTGAGGGAGTTACAGGATACATGTTTTCTACGCCGATGACTGTCAAATTTACTTCCCCAAGACACAATGGTACATGCTTTATTCAACCTCTGCTCGACTGCCTGGGTGACATCAGGGACTGGATGGCCTTAAATTTCTTAAGTTTCAATGATAAGAAGTCTGAAGCCATTATTATTCCTTCCCAATGACACCATCTCAAACCACTGCATCAACCTTTCTGCTCTACCCCTATCTGAAAAACAAAAAGTCACAAATCTGGGAGTGATAATGGATCCTTCCATGAAACTCAACAGCCATGTAAATACGATCGTTAAATCCTGTTTATTCCAGCTGAGGCGACTGTCTAAGCTGAAGCCCATATTATCCAAAAATAACCTGGAGACAGTGATTCACACATTTATTACATCTAGGCTTGATTACTGTATTTTTCGGAGTATAGATCGCACCTTTTTATCATTTTTTCATGGCCTGCGACCTATACTCAGGTGCGACCTATATATGGCTTTTTATCACTTTCGGCGAAACAAATTTTACAATCCAGCTCATTTCACAATTACGTTCATTTATTAAGGAAAAGTTCAGCTCAGACACACATTTGCTATAATTTGTGTCAAACAAATAATTGTTTTTTAAGTGTTAATCTTCTTAAAAGCCTTGCTGTGCGCTCCTGTGGCAGACATTTGCTGCAGAGCTAAACGTAGGTGCGACCTATTCTCCGGTGCGACCTATCTAGGGATTTTTTCCAATCTATTGGTAATAATTGGACAATGCGACCTATACTCCGGTGCGACTTATACTCCGAAAAATACGGTACTGCAATTCACTTCTGCTTGGTATCAGTCAGACCACCATTTCACGACTACAACTGGTCCAGAACGCAGCCCGATTTTTAACCAGTACACACAAAAGATAGCACATTACACCAGTTTTGGCATCCCTGCACTGGCTACCGGTTCATCTTCGAATCCAGTTCAAAATTATTCTGTATGTCTACAAATCGCTGAACAGTCTCGCTCCTGCCCATCTCTCGGATTTGATACACCCTTATGTCCCACCACGTGCTTTGAGGTCAGAGGACCGGGTACTTTTAAGAGTTCCAGGGAATCGTCTTAAACGCAGAGGTGACCCGGCGTTCTCTGTAGCAGGCCCAAGACTCTGGAATGAGTTACCACTGCTTGTCAGACAGGCCCCCTCCCTCTCGGTGTTTAAATCCTGTTTAAAGACCCATTTCTATTCTTCTGCTTTCAACACCAGCTGATCTGTGTTTTGAACTGGTTTGCTTCAAACAGGTTAGTCATTATATTCATTATCTGCAACGTTTTTATGTCTATATTCTGATTTTACTTCAATTTGTATGTTGCCTGTTTTTTGTCTGTTTGTACAGCACTTTGGTTGGCCTTGTTGCTGTTTTAAGTGCTCTATAAATAAAATGGTATGGTAAAGTATGGTAAAAGCTGGTGAAGATTCTCAGTCATCCAGGACATAGTAAATTCAAAAAGTTCAAGAAAAACAAAAACAAAGTGTAAAGTATAATAAATAAAGTCCAGTTGTTTTTGTCTTGAACTGTTTTGAAATTGTCTTTATAGTCACGTTTACCTATTACATGATACAACAGCATGCCATACTTGCTTTGGCCAGTAAGTCGCAGGGCATGTAAATTATGCAAAAAGTGTGACTTATAAGGCCGAAAATACAGTACAGTGTAAGAATGGTATACTCTATGTTGCTGTGACATACAAAATAACTGTTTCATTGATTTTGTTGGTGTGGTGTTTCTCTTTTTGCAATTGTTGTTCACCAACATCATCTTGTTGAAGTCCTTCTACTACCCCATGATAAAAGCCAAATGTCACACTTTTGTCAGCATCTATCTATGGTCTCACTCACCATTTTCTGTATTTCCTTCTTTTCAGTCATCTCTTTGCTCTATTCCAGCAGATCTCAGTGTGACAATTTGACATCAGTGTCGCTCATCTTTAAGTAAAGTTCAAACTAAACCCACATCAGGTCATGTTTGGAGAATTAATTTAGAGATCCCCCAATATGAACTCTGTTTGCAACCACATAACTTTCTAAACATTGTATTTAAGCAATGCACATGCAAAAAATAGTAATACAATGATATACTCAAAAAGAAGCAATGAGTGCATAGTACAAATGATATTGGCATACATACGTTACACTACAGCATGATTGGTTAACTTTAATTTGCACAACATTTGGTAATATGGTGGATTTATTTGAGGAATATATAATGGTTCAAAGTTAGTAGATTTTATTAAAGTTGTTTTTATTTTTTATTAACATGGCTAGTCTTGCTCTCATAAAACAGTCCAGAAAAAGGTGTTTTTGTTCAGAAAAATGGTGCTGGACAAGAGGCTGTTTCCACGTAAATGCAAGTTTCTTTATTCTAAAAAACCTTGTTCTTCATGCAGAGAAAACAGTATCAGACTTGTGAAAGGAATAACTTTGTTTTGAGTGACATATTTTTCAATTGACAACACACACACACACACACACACACAATCAATTATACCTGCAGAGGAAAATGACTCCACAAGCCATTTCCCTTCGAGTCAGAAAGCAGACTTGATCACCTCCTACGTGTCACCTTTTCTCTTCCAAACTTCCCATCGCTGGATACAGAGGAACTGTGGGGTCTCTGCTATAAACACTAAGCCAAGTGTCAAAGCAGCAGGTTTGCTCTAGTGAGTATAACAAAGTGTAACAGTATGAGGCTCCATGTTTGAACAAGAACTCTGTCCTCCCTATCCTTTCCAATCTTGCACACAGCAGTGCAGCCACTGTTGCAAAGGTTTACTCATCAATGTACCCGCGGAGCCCTCGTTCTGAAGGGATGCTACATTAGTTCTGGTAGCTGAAAATACATGAGGTAATGTGTGGGGGCCTGCTGTTGTTACACCTTCTTTTATAGAGCAATTTGTTTCAGTCACCTCCTAATATTTCCTTGATTCTTTTTCAAATTTGTTTTTGAAATTATTTGGCTCAGCACTGAACATGCAATGTTAAGTTTTCTTCCTCTTCTCTCGCTCTGTCAAAACTTTTTTATGCGTACTTTCTAGCAATACTGCTGATATAAAAGATTAGTACAGTACTGTTTTGTACAGCTGAGCTGAAATGAAAGATTTAGCATTCCTTGAAGGAATTCCTGTTGCTCACCACCTTTGAATTTTCAACTAAAATCACATGTTGAGAAAATTAGTTATAGCTGTTTGAGTTAACCTTGAACATTTTAGTCACAATCTCTTTCATTATTGTCATGTCATTGGGCAGCACGGTGGCACAACTGGTAGAGCTGCTGCCTCTCAGCGAGAAGGTTGCCGGTTCAAATCCCGGTCCGGGGCCTTTCTGGGTGGAGTTTGCATGTTCTCCCCGTGCATGCGTGGGTTTCCTCCGGGTACTCCGGTTTCCTCCCACAGACCAAAAAACATGCTTGTTAGGCTGATTGGTGACTCTAAATTGACCCTAGGTGTGAGTGAGAGAGTGGATGGTTGTTTGGTGTGAGTGAGACAGGTCCCTCTTGTAAATGAGTCCCCGTGACTCAACGAGGCTAGCCTGTATAAATAAAGGTTGAATGAATGAATGAATGAATGTCATGCTCAAAGTATGCATTGTGAGTGATTCCCAACTCATTGGCTCCCAACACTGGTCCTCGAGGAACACTATCCTGAATCTTTTAGTTGTTTCCCTGCTACAGCAGACCTGATTTGAGTGAATGGATGATTAACAAGCTTCTACAGAGCTTGAGTAAGTAATTAAATCACTGAATCAGGTGAGTTAGTGCAGGTAAACAACTTAAACATGCAGGGTAGTTGTTCTCGAGGACAAGGGTTGGGTATCACTAGGAGTTTTGAATTGTAGCCTTTTTGGTAAGCTTGGTAAGGATAACCTTCTTGAATTTGGTCGTCCCCAAAAAAAAAAAAAAACAGGTGTAGTTGTGCCTCCACTGATTACTTTCTGAAAGCATCATTTAAATATGTCCAATGGTTCATAACATATTTCTATAAGGAGGGGGACTCCATTAGTTTTTGGTAAAGTCTCAAAAAGATATCTTTCACAATCTTTTAGCATTTGGCGTGTTGGAGACTAGTCTCAGCTATCGCCACACCATATTTAATCTAAACATCTATGAAAAAGACAATGAAGGCACTTTTGCAAGATAATGATAATTAGCTGTAGAGGCCCCTTGTTAATGGATTGACTTCTCATAGTAATCAGTTGTAGATACACCCCCCCCCCCACACACACACATCCAACCAAAC
>JBBPBX010033749.1:19598-33062 GCA_038048925.1 Garcialebias charrua
TATATATATATATATATATGTATATATACTGTATATATATTTCTGTGAGTGCCATTAAGAGTTATTAAAACTCATTTGACGATCCATCACGTTTTGCTAACACACAGACATAAGCCTGCCTGTTGCTATTTTGTGACAGGCGATAAAAACAGGTTGAATTTAGTTAAAAATGCACATTAGCTGAGCTCAAATATTGTTTTTATACATGGGATATCAAGCATGCCCTTGAAATAAATTATTCTCTCACACAAGCCTTTTGTGCAAGTCTAGCGCTCTTGAACTCAACTCTTCCTGTTGCGTAGCTCCCCTCCACTTTTTTCTTTCATTAGAGCGTTCAATATAAAACCTGTCATTACATAGCGAGATACTTGATGCCTCTGGCCTTTGATATCTGCCACGGAGGAAATTCAAAGGATGTCTGGAAACCATCTCGTCCTTTCTCACACAACATGGTGGCATTGTCAAGGCACACTGCTGCTTAAAACCTGCTGCCACATTCAGACTGACGGCTGAGAAGACCTAATGTGCTACTTCCATCTGTTGCCAGATCACAAGTTAGAGGCCTGTACTGTCCAAGCTGCTGCCTGTCCTTGGACGGCCGTTTTGTGCTATTGATGAAGGATATAAAGGAAATGAAGCAGCAGAGCTGTTTCTCCAGTAGTAACCAGCCTGCCATCACTCCCCTGCAAATAGATGGTCTGATGTTTGTGTGTGCGCACACCTGCTTGTGTGCAGTTCAAGTCACTGTACTCTCCAAAGGCTCATTAATTATAGTTGGAGCCATTATGGAGATAAGTGTGAGCTTGACTATTGGAGCTGACGATAGGAAGAAAAATTACCTGTTTTGGAGCTTCTGCTCTCTAATCAGCTGCCCATTAGCAACACTGAGGGACTTCTATTATCGTCTTTTGTTCTTCCGTCTCTTTTCTTTTTTTTTTCTGATTTCTGCTTGGCATTTCTCCATCGTTCAGCCCATCCTCACAAGTATGTTTCCCTAATCCGGCGTACATGATAATGAGCCAATATTCAAGCAATCTGGAGCACTTTGTGCATAATATGATGCGTGTGAGGACAAACCTTTATTTAAAGTGAGTTCAAATCTTTTGAAGAGGGTTCTGTGGAAAGGTTAGGAACAATTAATATCTTACCTGTTGTTGATTGTTTTATGGGTATTTTGTTTTATAATTAACAGATGGATGATTAAATAACACAATCATAATACAGTACTATTTTGCATAGTCCAGACAGTTTTAAAACCTGCATCAGTGTCTGATAGTAGCAACAATACTTATACTGTATTCCTTATTTTAAAGGTAATAATAATAAGAAACAATACTCACAACTTCACAAAATAGCATTTTTTTCCTCAACATTGTAAACATTCTGAACAAGTAATGTTTTAATGGGAAAGTGTGACATTGCCTAACCTTAATATTATTATAATTAAATACCATACAAGTATCATTGACATTTTCCACATACAGTATTTTCTGGCGTATAAGTTGGTGTGGACTTGTTCCTGTTTAAAGTGCTTTATAAATAAAATGGTATGGTATGGTATGGTATGGTATAAGTTGCTCCGGAGTATAAGTTGCATCAATCAAAAAAGGCATCATATGGAGGAAAATATTATATATAAGTTGCTTTGGTGTATAAAGTTGCATTTGTTATGTGTCACTGCTGACCCGACGCATTTATTTAATGGTCAAAACAGCTTAATTTCACCTGGGTGGCGCAGCCATCCATCACGTCCAGAGCCGCTAGTTCTTCAGCGTTCCTCCGCCTGCACCAGCTGAGTGAAATGATCACGCATGGAAGGACTTGTTGCAGTTCTTTGAAATTTAAAATAACAGTCAAAAATGTTTATGAATATGGGGGGTGGGGGTGAGTATATAAGTCACTTTGGCGTATAAGTCACAGGACTGACAAATCCATGCAAAAAAACTGACTTAATTGTCAGAAAATATGGTAGTTTTTCATTTCTCCAAACTGAGGTCTTTACTGTCGTGCTACTGTTGTTTGGTGTATTGTTTTGTGCTATTAGTGTTTATCGTATTTCTTAGTTCATATCTTAGATCCTTATTACTGTTTTTTCCCCCTCTTTATATGTTTGCTATTGTTGTATGTAACTGGGACCCTGTGCACACAATTCTGTTCCACCTCATGTACCACATGTGATGCGAATCATAATAAAACCTACTTGAACTTTAGAGTTCTGACCAGATGGATGAGCTAACGGTTAGCTTGAGTGGCACTAAGACCAATTTGTCCTCACGAAGCACAACTCCAGTCCTAGAATGTCTTACTAGCAAGTGTTCTTTCTAAACCTTAACAATGTCATCATTTTGCATTACATGATTATTTACAAAAAAAAAAATAACGAAAATGTATGACTGTTACCAGCAGGCCTTCTGGTGCAGCCTGGAATATTTATTGTATTATTTTGTCTGCAAGAAATATAACACAAAATGGATGCTCTTGTAAAGATATATAAAATTGCATTTTCATGAACTGCTTAGTTGTTTTAGGCTGAAACTTTTTTTAAGAAGGCATCAATCCACTTTGGTCTTAGCCTTACTTTGATTAACTGTTAGTGCATCAGTCCTTTCGGAATTAAATGCTTCCTGTAAACAAAACTACAGGTAGTCCCCGATTTACGAGCGCTCTGATCTGCGAGGTTCCAGACTTACGAGCTGCGAATTTTTGGAAAAAACGAAAAAAATACTGAGTTTTCATGTGTTTTTTCACCACAGTTAGTTAGTTAAGCATATAGACACACGTTTCCGATCATTTTTATGCACTCAAAAGTAGTTTTTAGATGAAAATAGAGTGTTTTTAGTCGCGCTAGCGAAAACCGTTCCAATTTACGAGCGAAATTCCGGATTTACGAGAGAAATGGCGGCCGTTCCAAATTACGAGATTTCCGGTTTACGAGCGCCTCGTTGTAACGGATCTCGCTCGTAAATCGGGGACTACCTGTATAGGGCCGAGATGGTGTAGGGGCAGAGCAGCCAACTCAGGACCCGATGGTCCTGGGTTCGATCCCTGGTCATTGTGCATCTTGTGGTGTCTCTGAGCTGGACACCCCATCCCCAGGCGCCTCCAAAGGCCATCCACCATCTCACCTGGTGGTGGATGAGTTAAATGCAGAGAGCCAATTTAGCCATTCTATGGGGAACATACAATGATCATGTGCGTAGCCAGTGGGGGTTCGGGGGGTTCAAACAAACCGCCCACTTTGCCTTTGAAGTCCCGCCTACAACTCCCGCACAACACAAGTTCTGTGTTAAGAGAGGTGGAAAGAGAAGGTATGGAGAAACCGCTAATGTCGAACCGGTTAACACCATAGACTTAATATACCTGTGGTTAACTCAAACTCCTTTTTTTTTCATTCAATAAAAGACAAACGTAAAATAAGTTGAAATATTGCCCACTTTGATGATTTGAGTTCAACCAAGTGAGGATCGATTCCAAGTCGAGAAAAAGTTTGGAGTGGCAACCCGACGCGCTTCCAGTGAACCACCGATGCGTGTTGCTCTTTCCAGGTCCACTTTTTCTTCAAACGAACCGCCCCTCATAAAATCCTGGCTACGCCCATGCAATGATGACAGTACATAACACATTATATTATTATTATATAAAGTAGCTTTCATGATAGAGCTTGATAGATTTATTTGCTCTTTATCTTTCCACACAACTCAATAAAAACAAACAACAAAAATCTTATGCCTTTAACTTTCTGTGGAAAAATACTTTGGTAGATTAGATAGCACATCTTCAAACATTTGTTACTCCTTATGCATGTTGTCAAAAAAATGCAATTTTCTATTTTTGTATGTGTAAAAAACAGAGAAAAACATACGAAATATGTATCATTTACTACCAAAACTATAGAACATAATTTGTGATGAATTAGCAAAATAGGCAGAACACAATGTGTGTCCACAATTTCATTCTACCTCATGTACCACGTGATGCAAATGACAATAAAGAACCTTGACTTTGAGAAACATGTTTTGTTGCCAATAATTGAGTTGTTAATTTACAAGTGCATTTTTGCATTCTTGGCATGCAATTGATGTTGAGTCCATAAATAAATCCCCCCTGTAAATAAAGTTGAAGGAAATAAAATTGAATCCAAGACACCAGGTAGAAAACAAATTGGTAACATTCTTCTTTCTTCATTTGAAAAGAAACAATGAAAACTACAAAGTAGAGTAAAGAAAAATGCATAGATTCTTTGGGAGGAAAGTGAGCAGTGAGAGCATCAAAGCAAACATTAGGGCTAAGGTTATATGCCAACTCATCCTCACTCCCTACTCGTCATATATTGATGATAAGGGTCAGTGTCCCTCTGCGTCGCATACTTGACGCGTCGGGTCGCCCCTTCTCGTCATTATTTGGTGTGCAGGGTAATGTTAAGTTGTGAGCTTCGGGACGGTGACCCTTATCATCAGTATATGACGAGTAGGGAGTGAGGACATGTTGCATATGCAAATGATTGAACTGAGACATTTGGAACTACAACAGGAGAAACGCCATAGTTAATCAAATATTAAACAAATGTGAGGAATTTTTGCCTTTTTCTAAGTCAATTTTTGCAAAAACTGTACAGTAATGACTGACCTAACATACCAAAAAATAAAAAAAATAAAAATAAGTAAAAAGTTAATAATTTCATAATGTAGAACTTTTTTTAGTAGCATAATTAAAATAAAAAGGGACAACATATATGGTATACAATATTAACTGACAAGTGAAACTCCTCCGGGGTATGTAGAGTTAATCTTTAGCCACAAACTCTAAACACAGTTGTTTGTATTTTCTCCTTTTTTTAAATGATGCATGTAAAATGAAATGTGAGAAAATGTAGTAGAAAAACAAACAAACAGGTAGGTAGGACATTGGGGAGAAGAAAATATTTGTCCATTTTCCGCTTGTTCCAAAGTCGGGTCGTGTGGGCAACAGCTTGAGCAGGGAGGTCTAGACATCTCTTCCCACAGCCACCTCTTCCAGCTCTTCTGGGAGGACTCCAAGGTGTTTCCAGCCCCTTTCTTTAAGGGAGAGCAGAGGTGTCAAGTAACGAAGTATAAATACTTCGTTACTTTACTTAAGTACAAATTTTAGTTATCTATACTTTAGTAAAGTAATTATTTTTCAGCCTACTTTATACTTCTACTTCTTACATTTTCACGCAATTACTGGTACTTTCTACTCCTTACTTTTTAAAAATAGCCTCGTTACTTTTCTTTCATTTTGCCGTTTTTTTTTGTAGAATATAGATATTCACGCAGGACTTTCCAAACATAAATATCCGCATCAGCAGCCGTCGTCACTCACCAGTGTTGCCAGATTGGGCGGTTCACCGCGATTTTCCTTCTGACTTTTGCGGGTAAAGAGTGCTTTGGGTGGGTGGGACTCTATCTGGCAACACCGTCACACGCGTGTGTCTTTACATCCGGGGCAGCGTCGGCAGCTCCGGGACCCTCCATCAATGTAGAAGCGTCTGCGGGACCGGGACCCTCCATCAGTAGTTGGGGCGTCTTCTATAGCAACTTCATCCGGCGAAGCCATGCTGTCCGTGACGCTGACTTGTTAGGGGCTCTGCTAGCGCTAGCATTAGCGTCTCGCGAGACAACGTTACCTCTCAACGAGAGATATCGCGGGAGTTTAATATCGCGAGATCTCGTACAACGAGATCTCGTTACATGCCTAAATTGAGGTAAGCTGAAAGTTTTTGTTTTTTTTATCAGTTGATTACTGACTTCTAGTGACCTAGTAACATACTAATGTTGTATAATAAATATAAACGTGAAAGACAACAAAACCAGGAGAACCCTTGACCAATTTGTTCTGCACCGGGCAACACCAGAGGCAGATATGGTATGTAAAAAAAAAAAAAAACTGCCATCTGGAAAAATATCCTTTGAGGAAGTGGAGAAGATCACTGAGTCTTCACCTGGTTGGCAGGTAAAAATTCAATAATTTCCAGTGTAGTGGTGAACCATGTTTAATTATTGATAGTTATAAACAAAAGTGTACAATTGACACGTACAAATAAATACATAATTGTGAATTTACTTTATGCAAACATACAACCTTGTCCATCTTTAAAAAAACACAGTTCATATAGGTAAATTAATAAATACATTTCAAAATGTAGTTTAAATACAATGCTAAATTATAAATATAAACAATACACGTTTTTCCATTTATTTATCACTACATAACCTAGGCTATGTATCACTAATGAACTTTAACACCTTTTGGCAGGCTGAACATGTCTATGGATGAGCTGTATGAGGAATGTGTGACTGCAAACAGCCTGATAGACCACCTCACCACCTCACCTCAGGAGAAAGAAAGGTGGCAGTCCCAGGGAACAGCAGAGAAGTGGATGCAAGTTCTTCAGGCAGCTGACCTCCCCAACATCCAGCTGTTGTATCCTTTGTCCTCAGCATCCCATCTTCCACTGGGTTTGTGGAAAGGATTTTCTCTTTCATGAAAAGTAAGTGGACTGATGTGCAAAACAAATGTTCTACTGAACTAATTAGAAGTGAGCTCATTGTCAGTCTAAATTATGAAATGTCTTGCTCAGAGTTTTACTCTTTGGCACTGAAAAACAGAGCACTCCTTGCTGCAGCACGATCTCAGCAGAAAAACAAATGGAAAAAATAGGTTGACTCCATAATGTAACGTTCCACTGTTTAGTTTACAAGTTTTTTATTTTTACTACAAGTGGAAAGCCATGGCCTTTGAGGCACAATGTGTTTATGTTTACAGATTTACTACAAACTTTATTTGCACGTTGCACTAAATGCACTATTACAGAATGTTCGTATTGATTTTTTGTTATTTAATACTGTTTTAAGTTATTAAGCAGGACAGAGGTCTGTTTAAGAAAGATACATAATTCTGTTTTAAGTTATTAAGCAGGACAGAGGTCTGTTTAAGAAAGATACATAATTTTCAAAAGATATGTTTGTTTCTGGCAATTCTATTTGCACTAAAAATAAATGGTTAATTGTGTAATAATTTGTTTATACATATTTTTATAATTCAAAAACACGTATCCAAATGAATTCAGGTTGATTTCAAAGTGAGGAGGGGCAGGCAGGGTGTTTGTGTGTGTGTGTGTGTGTGTGTGTGTACTTGCGTAACTATCCAACAGGGAACATGCGCGTCGTTACACATTCACCAACAGGGGACCCTCCGACCAAGAGGGGACATTTTTTAGGTCCCCTCTTGGTCATGCTCTAAATCAAGTTAAAAACATGTTAAAAACCATCTGGAAAATTTTTACAACTTTTGCCAAGAGGGGACCTAAGTGTGTGTGAGTGTAAAGAGTTAATGCTCTACAGCGCCACAGCAGGTTGGAGCATGAATTTCAATGGCCTGTTTACACACGTCGCTTTGTAACACACTGCACTTAACATTACAAAGGAGCCTAAAGAAGCCTTTCAGGCTGTAGAGTGGCTGAAAAAAAGGCTAATTTCAGAACAAACCAGGATCTAGAAACACACTTTAGTATTTTTTGCAGCAAAATAAAAAAGTTTTATTTAAAGAGGAATAAAAAAAAGCAATTAGAAAAAAAGTAATGTAAAAAGGTCAGAAGTAAATTGTTTTCTTCTTTTGTATTTTCCTTAATTCATTTTCTTCAGTTCCCAAACATTCATTAGCCACTTTTAAAACTTATTTCAACTAAATTTAAAATTAACATTTGTACTCGGTCTTCATTTAAAGGAGTGCATTTTGTGTTACTACTGTATTTGTATTACAGAATACTATTTTCTCTGAGGCCACCCAATATAACTTGTAAATCGTTCCGCATGAGACGTATCAACAAACTTTTTAATTGTATGAATTTTTAACACTTGTTGCTTCAATCTATATTTATAAGAATGGATTTCATTTATTGATTTGCATTACAGAAAGGAAGTCCCCACTTGGTTTGTATAAAATGACACAAGTCCCCTCTTGGATAGGATGGAGCAACATACACACTCCAGATAAAGAAAATGACCTGTTATCAAATATCTTTACTTCTGAACTTCTTAATGAAGTAGGGACAAACAGACAGACTTCCTCTTTCTGGATTAATGTAGCATACTCATTGATATATTAATAATAGCTCTAATATATTTTTTGTAGAATAGTTAATCTTACAGCTTCAGATAATTCATGAATCAAATTATTATGTGTAGAATCAGGATCACATGCATTGAAAACACTGGCCCAAGCTTTGGTTATAATGCTTACAAAAAGCTGTAACAGAGTCATTTTATTCAGCACCTTACTAGTTATCTCAAAATGTAGAGGTGCAGATTTATGTACACAATTCAGAAATATCACAGTAGGAAAATGGTATGATTCCTAGTCCATTCCCAGTCTCCAGCTTAGTATTTTGGATATTCGTAATGATATTGTCAATGATAGATCTGGAGGAGTGTGTTACTCTAGTGTAAGTATGGTCAGATAAAAGGAAGTGGAGTGAAGAATGCTATAAAATTAATTTGTAATTGCATTGTCCTTGAAGACATCAATGTTAAAATAACCAATAAGGATACAATTAATATTTTTCAAATTAAAAGAATATAGGATTATATTCAATTGGCTCAAGAAGATAGTAGGATTTGAATCTGGTGGAAAATAAATGTCTCAAATGACAAGATTCTTGTTCATTTAGACAGACAGACAGACAGACAGACAGACAGACAGACAGACAGACAGACAGACAGACAGACAGACAGACAGGCAGGCAGGCAGGCAGGCAGGCAGGCAGGCAGGCAGGCAGACCGAAATAAATAACTAAATAAATGTGTGTATATTTTTTAGTTCCAGCCTATGTCAAAGGCATTACAGGAAAATTAAAGGTCCCCACTTGGTCTGTATAGAACGACAGAGGTCCACTGTTGGCTGGTGAAGAACAACATAGGTCCCCACTAAGATAGGATGGAGCAACATACACACTCCAGGATGGTTGGATAAAATAAAATTATTACTTATAGACAAAAAAATATGTAAGCTGAATCAAAACAACTTCAGATGAACTGTTTCAGTTTATATAAAATACAGATCCCAATATTTGTCAGACATGTTTCCTCAGCATGGAAAGGTTGAATATTATATGAACTAACATTCCAATAGTGAAGGGATCTGCAGTACAAAGTGGTCAGAATAAAGAGTAAAAAAGTTATTTACAGAGCACATTTTTAAAAACAAATTTTCAACAGCCTATGTCAAACCTATTGTAATATAAAACGTCCCCACTTGGTTTGTATAAAACGACCTAAGTGCCCTCTTGGATAGTATGGAGTGACATACACACTCCAGATAAAGAAGAACATGACCTTTTTATCAAATATCTTTACTTCTGAACTTCCTAATGAAGTAGGGATGGACAGACCGACATGGACTGACAGACAGATAGGATAATTATACGCACATAAAAATGTGTGTATATTTTTTTGTTTCAGCCCATGTCAGACCTATTACAGAAAATAAAAGTCCCCACTTGGTCTGTACAGAAATACAGGTAGTCCCCGACTTACAAGCGAGTTCCGTCCCTAAGGGGCACTCGTATGTCAAAAAATTGTAAGTAGGATCACCATAAAAAAGAAAAAATATATATTTTTTATTTTTTTAGAAATGAATACATGTACAATACTGTACAGTCACCAAGCACTTAGCCTATCCTAACAGTTTTTAAAGATGAAGGAGTGAGTTTAATTGTCTCTCTTTCACATAAAGGGAGCTAGCTCCCTTTATGGGAATATGGAGGAGGGAGACAATTCCACTCACTCCTTCATCTTTAAAAACTATGTTAGGATAGGCTAAGTGCTTGGTGACTGTACAATACTGTATATTTATCTATTTATTAAAAATATACTGTATAGTATATATATTAATTTATTTATTTATAAATGGATAAATGTACAGTACAGTACTGTACAGTCACCAAGCACTTAGCCTATCCTAACACAGTTAAGGAGTCAGTTGAATTGTCTCCCTCCTCCCCAACAGGTTCCATTCACATAAAGGGAGCTAGCTCCCTTTATGTGAAAGGGAGACAACTCAACTCACTACTTCATCTTTAAAAACTGTGTTAGGATAAGCTAAGTGCTTGGTGACTGTACAGTACTGTACATGTATTCATTTCTAAAAATATATATATATATATTTTATTTTATGAGATACATATTCGTAAGTCCGGGACCTCGTAAGTAAGAGCGCTCGTAAGTCGGGGACTACTTGTACAGGGGTCTACTGTTGGCTGGTGAAGAACCACACAGGTCCCCTATTAGTGAAACGATAGCTCCGCCCCAAGACAAGATTTAAAAAATGCAACAAAGTGGGTGTGCCAAGAGGCACTGCCTAAAGGAGGGGAGGCGGTGGGGCTAGGACGAGAGACCGTGACATGCAGCTAGCATTAGCATAATGTATGTAACATGGAGAGTTACGTTAGTGAGGTGGAGGACTTGGAGCACAGTGGCCCTGAGCCTGGGCTAATAAATATGCTGTTCTGCTAACCTGAAAATGATATCGATCAGTGGTGCTTGTGCATTTATGTTACAGACTGTCAGTGAACGCACCGCGAGAGAGTGTATGGCAAGCGCGAGGGTAATTGACAGAAAGGAAAAATGCAAAGAACGGAGCAATGAAGGGTTGTGCTGTATGAGAAAGTGTATATTGTGATTTAAGCGATAAAACAATGTCAGCTCCAAAACAGTATGTTTATTAAGCGTGCAATGAAACATCACACTCACAATGCTAATGCTACGTTGCTATCGCTAATCCAACTCCCAATCTCTGCAGGGAAGTGGCTTTGCTTGAACCCCTTTTTTATACTAACCCAGCAGAAGATGTGACAACAGAGTGAGAAGACACGTCACAGTGAGAGTCATTGACCAATAAGAAAATTAGGCTGCAATAGCACAGTTCAACCCATAGGATTAGTGTAAACACGTTTTTAGACCAAATATTGCCGATTTGAACAAATCCGCACAAAACATGAAAATTAACACAGACATAAGAGCTATACAACATTTTACACACATTCATGGGAGTTTATCAGATAAAAAAGTTAATTTTGGGGTAATCCATCCATCGATCCATTTTCTTCCGCTTATCCGGGGTCGGGTCGCGGGGGTAGCAGCCTAAGTAGGGAGGCCCAGACTTCCCTCTCTCCAGCCACTTGGAGCAGCTCCTCTGGGGGAATCCCAAGGCGTTCCCAGGCCAGCCGAGAAACATAGTCCCTCCAGCGTGTCCTAGGTCTTCCTCTGGGTCTCCTCCCGGTGGGACATGCCCGGAACACCTCACCAGGGAGGCGTCCAGGAGGCATCCTAACCAGATGCCCGAGCCACCTCAACTGGCTCCTCTCGATGTGGAGAAGCAGCGGCTCTACTCCGAGTCCCTCCCGGATGACTGAGCTTCTCACCCTATCTCTAAGGGAGAGTCCAGACACCCTGCGGAGAAAACTCATTTCAGCCGCTTGTATCCCAGATCTCGTTCTTTCGGTCACAACCCAAAGCTCATGACCATAGATGAAGGTGGGAACGTAGATCGATCGGTAAATTGAAAGCTTTGCCTTTTGACTCAGCTCTCTCTTCACCATGACAGACCGGTACAACGCCCGCTTCACTGCGGATGCTGCACCTATCCGCTTATCGATCTCACGCTCCAGTTTTCCCTCATTCGTGAACAAGACCACGAGATACTTAAACTCCTCCACTTGGGGCAGGACCTCCTCCCCGACCCGGAGAGGGCATGCCAAGTCAAAGTCAACTTTATTGTCAGAACTGCAATATGTACAGGACATACACAGGACCGAAATTGCGTTTCTCTCAGTCCCTCGGTGCAACAGTAACCATCTAAACACTAAACACTAAAACATTTAATAAACATAAGCATAAAATAGTAAAAGTCTGACACTGTCCTGAGTTTTTTCATAATAGTATAAAAGTATGAAAATTTACACCAACACTGAAACACCAAACACCCCTAAAACACCAACACCCAGTGAACATAAGCATAAAATGAAATAATAAAAGTGTAATACTGTCCTGAGTTTTTGCATAGTAGTATAAAAAGTATAAAAAGTATATCTATAAAATAAACTGAAGGTTCTAGCATTGACATTTGCAAAGAGTGGCATAGCATATAAGTTAATGTACACAGTATATGTATGAGGTATTTGATGATGGTATGCAGTGAGGCACATAAGGCACATTTGGCATCCTTAGATAAGGCTAGTCAGAGAATACTGTATATGTATCAGCAGTAGTGTAGATAAAAGTAGTGTAAATGTGTCTCTCCTATGTCACGACTGTGGTCTTAGCTGATGTCACCCGGTCATTTATTACGGAAAGCGCCGCATTGAGACTGGAAATTGATCCGTTGAGCTCCATAAACCTTATGTCGACCGTGCTGCTAAGCTTGCTTATGGCTGCTAGGACGTCCTCGTTGGTGGTTGAAGGACCCGAAGAGCATGTGGGGCTCGTGTTAGCATTAGCCACATCAAGGCCTGCTAGCTTGGTCCGGTTGTCTAGGGTCTCATCCCTCGAGCCTTTGTCTTTCTTATTACCTTAGGGCTTCGTCATCTTGTTTATAATATGATGACACACTATAAATATGCTAAGCAAAAGTTTAAATTTTATTTAAGGTGAAATAATGGTGAAGTTGAGTGGAGCTTCCTCAAAACATGTCTACTCCATATTGGGACCTAGCCACGCCCCCATACGTAAGTATTTTATGTTTCAGTTAGCGCAGTTTATTTTGAAGGCCTGGCACTTTAGAAGCTTTTTGTTTAAAGAAGATGTATGTCTGTCCACTTGTTTGTATAGGTTTTTCTTGTCTTGTAAGCCTTTGTGGGCTGAAAACCTGTAAAAGGGTAAATGCCATTTATCTGTCTGCCTACAAAGATCAGACACTGTACTTTATCTCACCCAAGTACTGTAGGTCATAATAACTTTTTCTAATATGTATGCTAAGACTTAGCTCTCTTTGTCGGTCTTTCTGGCTGTAAAGCCCGTTTTGCTTTTTATCTTATTTGTAATATTGTAAGTGATGCTTTAGTGTGATTATTCAGTAATTTTGCCATGTGCTCAGAAAAATGCCATCTAATAACAAATGTTTACATTACGTTAAGATGAAGCTCTTGACATATAGACATTATATTTGTCCTCCTGAACCACTTCTAAGGGGATCTTTTTAGTTTTTCTGGAGCCTAGTTGATTCATCAAGTTCCAAAATGCCTGAAGGTTATGAGTTTGATTTATATATAAATAAATCCAGTTTCTGACAAAGTGGTGGAGTTCTTCCCAGTTAGTTATTCAAAGTACTTACAACTAAAAAAAAGGGTCTAATAACTGGACATTCCAAAAGACAATGTATCAAAGTACGTTTTTGACACTTTCAACATAGTAGATCAAGTTTGAGACCAAATATATTGAATTTTACTAATGT
>JBBPBX010033750.1:12952-33062 GCA_038048925.1 Garcialebias charrua
AGGTGGACTTCGTCGCCAAGGCCATGGGGGCTGCTGCGGCGCCAGCAGACCCGGACACGACTGAGCCTCTGACTCCCACTCCGGAGCTCGAGAGCATGGCTTTGGACGACAGCACCCAAGTCGAATGGGGAGACAACCCAGATGTGCTACCCCCCATGGTGGACTTAACAGTCGAATTTGACACTCAAGGCATGATGAACGAGGACAAGATCTCGATTTCAGCCTCAGGTGAATTTTCCGCGGACGAGGCCGACGTCGGATACGGGGAACAGGGAGAAGACCTCTCCCGCACCCTGGTGCCTGTACTGCCGGAGACTGACTTTTCCATCCCTGCTCTGTTCGACTTGTGTCACAGAGCAGCGGACGCACTGCAGATCCCATGGCCGGAGCCTCCACCTCGTCAACAAGTCACGAGGTTGGCAGGAAATTATTTTTACTCAAAGCAGCAGGCCGCCACGAGGCAAAGGATGCCCGTATTTCTGGACTTCCTCACAGAACTGACTCGCACCTGGTCTCAGCCCAGAGCCCCCATGCAGCTGCCGCTCTCGCAGTTTCTCAACGTGGATGGGATAAATGAAGTGGGAATAGCCAACGTGCCTAAAATCGAGGACACGCTGGCGTCTCACCTGGCTCCCAAGTCATCCGGGACAAAACCAACTCTCCCCAGCAAGGCCTGTCGAGCCTCGGCTTCTCTGCTCGAGAAATGCTACAGGGCTCAGGGTCTCGCGGCGCGCTATGAACGCGTCCGCAATGATGCAAGCTTACCTGGCTGAAAAACTACAGGAGCTCCAGGTAACGACAGACAAGCAAGCCGCCGCGGAGCTGCTGGATGAAGCCTGTAGGGCAACAGACTTTGTGCTCCGTATGATGGGGACAGCAACTGTTGCACAAGGCAGAGGAATGGCGGAGGTGGTCATCGCAATACGCCATCTGTGGATGACCTTAACTGACCTCCCGAAGGGACAGAAAGTTCATTTTCTCCACCATTCAATAGAACCGATGGGACTTTTTGGGAAAGCGCTGGATCGAATTCAGACCAGGCTGGACCAGAGGCGCAAACAGGCTGAAGCTCTCCGAGTGGGCATCCCCAAGAGAACCTTCGCCCCCGCAAGGAATCAGCTGGGAGCAGAGCACCGCAGCCTCGACACCATTCAGCCACACGTGCCCCACCACAAAAGCGGCTGACGTACGAGGTCGAGCACCGGCAGAGACCACCGCCAGCTCCACCTCGGACCAAGCACGCCTGGAGTAAGAACAGATTTGTTCCCAGCCAGGCAGACCGGTACAGCACCTCCTCGGCGAATAGGGACACCAAACAGAAGCGTGCCTGATGAACCAGGACCACTTCTTGACTTTACACGATCACCCGCTGAATTAAGAGTTTTATTAATGCTTTTCTGACTAAATGTTTATCAATTTTTAATGCTTTAAGCTGACCATATAATTAGTGTCAAGTATAGTGTCTGTTTCTGTAGCTAGTCTTGTCGTGAGAAAGTGGTATGCAATATTGTTGGAGTCTGAGAACATGGGCCCGTTCTCCCACAAACAGCTGTGCAGACTTTTGCACAAAGTGCTAGTTCAGCACTTAGATGCTTACCCATCTCTTTCTCAGACAAGCCTGCAATGACAGACCTTGGGAGAATGCCTCTCACGTTAAGTCGAAAACATGTTTTTGCTAGAGTGAGTAAAGTCATAGTGTTTGCACAAAGACACACACACACCCAAAACATGCACGCACACACTTCAAGGTATAAAATGAACTCTGTGTCAGATAAACACCGAAGCCTGCTGAGAGCCTCCGATCCAGGCGTCCAGCCATGGCTGATGTGAATTGTCACCTGAGTCATGCGACTTCCCGACTGTGTCACGGTGAGAAATTCTTGTAACATCAATGCCTTAAGTGTGTGTAAGTTTTACTGTAGCAAGATTAAACAGACACTTTGATCTTAGCAGGAAAACTGTTTGTGTGTTTGAACATGTATGTTTATTGTACATCTGAGGTGATTTGTACAACTGTATGTGTTTTTCCTTTTTTCCTTTTTCTGTCACAGATTTCTTTAATAAATGACAGATCCATCCATCCATTCATCTTCTTCCGCTTATCCGGGGTCGGGTCGCGGGGGTAGCAGCCTAAGTAGGGAGGCCCAGACTTCCCTCTCCCCAGCCACTTGGAGCAGCTCCTCTGGGGGAATCCCAAGGCGTTCCCAGGCCAGCCGAGAAACATAGTCCCTCCAGCGCGTCCTGGGTCTTCCTCTGGGTCTCCTCCCGGTGGGACATGCCCGGAACACCTCACCAGGGAGGCGTCCAGGAGGCATCCTAACCAGATGCCCGAGCCACCTCAACTGGCTCCTCTCGATGTGGAGAAGCAGCGGCTCTACTCCGAGTCCCTCCCGGATGACTGAGCTTCTCACCCTATCTCTAAGGGAGAGTCCAGCCACCCTACGGAGAAAACTCATTTCAGCCGCTTGTATCCGAGATCTTGAAATGACAGATCATTTTTCTAAACAATTACGTGCCTATCCTTCACGAGCCTGAAAGAATGAAAAAACATTAAACATTTGGGTTGATTTGAAATTTCATAAAACATTTTGGCGTCACTCGCAGGATGAGAAGGAATGTACCGCTGTTTAGAGGAAGAAAAAAAAGGAAAAAAGTGTGTCTTAAACTGTGGAAGCTGGAAGTAGATGTGAGTCCTATTTCAGCTTGAAGTGGGTGAGAGTCCCATAGGTTTTGGGAAGCAGGGATGTGAAGCCCCCTGTTCCTTCCGGTGTACAGGGGTGAGCCGGAAGTGGGTGGGAATCCCATTCCAGTAGGATTGGGTTTTGGTCGTGTCTTACAAGCGGTTTTAGGGGACGCCTTAAAGCTGCTGATCGATTCTTTGAGTGCTGAGGAGAATCAGAAGATGCAAACAGAAATTGTTTATGTATAGCTTGTTGTGCACGCAGCTAGAATAGTAACAGAAGTATTTTGCCAGGGTGCAAGAAAAATAACCCTTGTTGTCTATCTGAAAAATGACAGAAGATTTTGTGCCAGGGTTAAAAGGAAGAACCCTTGTTGTGATGTCTGGTGATTTATTTTTAACAGCTCAGTTGAAGTAAAAAAAAAAAGTAGAAGCAAACGCTTTTCTGTATGTTTCTGCAGCCGCGTGTGGGAGGTTGCTACGAGAAGCAGGAAAGCCCAGATGAATTGTTTATGGGTAATGCTGTGTGCGCAGTTAAAAAAAAGAGAGCGGTGAAGCTTGTTGAAGCAGATAATTAGAGTGGGAGGAATTCTTACAGGTCAGGAAGTTGTCCAGAAATTTGATGTATGAGAAAATAAGCAGGAGTGAATCGTAGGTTAGGAGTAAAAATTGAAGTGAAAAAGGGTGATTTGTTGGAGAAAGAATTACGAGGAAAGAAAAGGGAGTTCTTGGTTTAAATCAAAAAAGGCGTTCAATACAGGATCAACTGGACTTTATTTGTTGCAGAAAACGTTTCGACTTCTGTCCAGAAGTCTTTTTCAATTCTGAATGAATGAAAGCTGTGAGAACGAGAAGTTTTATACAAGCCACGCACCAACATATGAAATTGGAAACTGAAATAACACCACAAAATACCTAACATGCCCATTCTATTTAAATTGACAAAACAAAACAACACATCACACCTGGGGGTTTGTAACACATACATGTAAATTGAAAGATCACACCTTAACAGTAGGAGGTTCCCTTGAGGTCTCTGGTAGAAGACACAAACTGTATGTAAATTGACACAAAACACCTCCCAAACAACAACAGAGGCTACTCAGAGAAACTTTGTTAGTCTAATTTACAGACAAGACATCCCTGCTCCCATCCAGTGTAAAACGTTTCGGAATCAAATCCAAAACTGAGTTATAAGTCTTAGAAAGTTGAAATCTCAGACCTCCTCCTCTGTTAAGAGAAGGTTTTTCTCTCTTAACATACAAAGCTTCCTTCACCCCCCTCTCAAACCATCTGTGTTCTCGGTCCAAAATTTGAACATTCTGGTCCTCAAATGAGTGACCCTTGTCCGTGAGGTGGAGGTGAACAGCTGAGTTTTGTCCAGAGGAGGTAGCTCTCCTATGTTGAGACATTCTTTTGTGGATAGGTTGCTTCGTTTCTCCGATGTAACGGTCTGAGCAGACTTCGCTGCACTGGACTGCATAAACCACACCACTCTGTTTGTGTGTGGGGGTTTGGTCTTTAGGGTGGACCAACCTCTGTCTGAGAGTCCTGCTTCTGTAGGGTGGACCAACTTCTGGACAGAAGTCGAAACGTTTTCTGCAACAAATAAAGTCCAGTTGATCCTGTATTGAACGCCTTTTTTGATTTTATCATGTCCTGGACGACTGAGAATCTTCACCAGCTTCTTGGTTTAAAGATCAGAGGTGTATGAGCAAAAATTAACAGAGTAAAAAAAAGAAAAAAAAAAGAAAGTGGTTGAAAGACAGAGGAAGAGTGTGTCTCATCTGTCATGAGTAATGTGTATGAGCAGATGGAGAGGTTAAAAGGTGCTGGTGATGTTCTAAGCAGGATGCGGGAGATATATATATATATATTTTTTTTTATGCAACGTCTACCTTATCTCCAGAACAGGGAGGAAACTGCAGCTCTGAGGAGGAAAGAAGATGAAAAAAAGAGTCACTGCTGTGTTCCGTTGAACAGGTCAAGCCCAGAAATTAGGATTACAAATTGGTCAACGGGTGACATTAGAAATTTATTGGAAGAATCAGACAGTGAATAAAAAAGAAGAGGGTTTTAAAGTTTTTTTTCTTCTCTCTCCAAGTTTAAAGAATGAATCTTTTATCTAAAATATGGCTAATCATTGTCATTCTATCAAAAGCGTTTTTTGTGTTCCAGCTTGTGTCCCTGATGGGACAAACAGGACGCGCAGAGGACGACGGGGAGGAAAGCGCCTGAGGGTGGTGGCTTGTGTCGTGTGTTGGGTCATCACTTCATCGATGCAACACTGCTAGGTATTTGAAGCACCTGCGGATGAGTGTTCATGTTCATCTGTGTCACTGTTCTGCTGATGACAACGCCTCTTTGATGCCAAGATATGTCCTGAAAGGAGGACAGTTGGGGACAGATTTCTTTAATAAATGACAGATCATTTTTCTAAACAATTACGTGCCTATCCTTAACGAGCCTGAAAGAATGATAAAACATTAAACATTTGGGTTGATTTGAAATTTCATAAAACACCCGCCCACGTGGTACGGTAAATGATCTCTTTATTTCCAGACTTTGTTTGTAGCACGGTACAAAAAGCTGGTGACTTTGTTTTAAACACAAATCATGTTCTTTCTGCTGTGAGTGACATAAAGTCAAATATGTTGTTACACATAAGCACGAACAAAGCTAAAAAAAGCCCCTCTCTGTTTTCTTGACTCAAAAAAACAAACACAATAACATCAGCAGAACGGTTCCCTCTGTCCTGCCAGCCGACATAAAGGGAGGGGGCCATCTCCCCCTCCCCCTTCCCTCACGGCTCACGGGGTGTTAGCCTAATCAATAATAATAATAATAATAATGAATTCCATTTATAATGCACTTTTCATTAATAAAAATCTCAAAGTGCTACAAAGTGTAATAAAGCAAAGATCAAAATAAAACAAGTGATAAAATCAAATAAAATCAATAATAATATCGACTAAGATCAAAGATAAAATCATGTGGATGCAGATTAGGCTTGCTTAAAAAATAAATAAAATAAAACAAGTGATAAAATCAAGTAAAATCAATAATGATATCAGCTAAGATCAAAGATAAAATCATGTGGAGGCAGAATAGGCTTGCTTAAAAAGAAAGGTCTTTATGCTGCTTTTAAAGTCAACCAGTGACTGTGGAGCTCTCAGGTCGTCAGGGAGGGAGTTCCACAGGCGGGGGGCAGCCACACAGAATGCTCGGTCTCCCATGGTCCTCAACTTGGTCCGAGGAATATGAAGGAAATTACTGTTCTGTGATCGTAATCAATGAACCCCAGCAGGGTGCCTCAGTTCTGTCTGCAACAGACAGGTCCAGAGGGGTCTGCAAGCAGGTCCCACACTCCTCACAGAGACAAGCGAGGGGGGTCACGTGCTCCAGCCCCCGCTCCGTTGTAAACCACGGGGCGGACAATACACAAATCAAACAAACCCGTGACGCGTCCGCACTCCAGGGGTGCGCGCCGACAGAATCTGGCGACCCACCTTCCTGGCCACCTATTCAACGGTTCCCAGTAAGGGACGGGGGGCCACGGCAGAAGCCCGCAGGCTAACACCAGCTTCACACATTCACAAAAGCAGTTGTGATGAAACTGCAGTGTGTGTAAACAAACCAGGGCTGAATCAGACTCCTCTTCATTTTAATCGAAGAGGACTGAGCTCTCTGTCACCAACCAACATAAAGTCTGCTCGGCACAAAGGACCATCTCCACATTCTCATGCTGAAGCTGCCCCCTTATCTGTGGTGGGCGACACGCAATGCTCAAGCAATGATCTTGCAGCACGTGACCACGCTCAATGTACTGACTCAGTTCTGCTCTTAAACGACGTACCCCCACCGGGTGAAACACAGCCCACCGGTGGTTTGTCAGGCTCCAGGACCCCTTTAAGGCCGGAGACCAGTAAACCAGGCCCAACCAGGAAACGGGCTGGGGCCAGGAGATCTGCTCGTTTACAAAACTTACAACCCCTCCGATCCATGGTCCCCAACAAGAGAGGAAAAACAGACATTCTGTCCCGCTTTTGTCTAATAATGACAACAGATTGCCTCTGTCCCCAGACACTCTTGATCAGAGTAGTAGGGAGGTACATCTGCAGGAAAGTCCTCTCCCTAACGTGGTTGACCTTCAAGGGACCACAGGATTTAGGGCCCTGGAGGAAGAGCTGGTTCTACCAACTGCTCCTCTACAGGGACCCTCCACATCACCAGAAGGGACAGTCTCGCCACTTAGGCTGAGAGCTGTGGCAAATTTCAGTTTGGTGGCAGAAAGGGACAAGCTGGTGACCTCAGGCCTGCCAGAAAATGTGGTAAATACCATTCAAAATGCACGAGCTGGGTCAACTCAGTCTCTTTACGCACGGAAGTGGCATATTTTTAAAGCCTGGTGCACAGAAAGAAATATTATTTCTTATTCATGTGACCTGGCTCAGCTCCTCACCTTTCTTCAGGACTTGCTGGAGAAAGGTCGTTCTTTTTCAACAATTAAAGTGTTCCTATCAGCAATTTCTGCCTGTCACGAAGGCTGGGGAAGCAGGACGCCTGGCGCGCATCCTCTCATAATAAGATTTATGAAGGGCGTGCTGAGAAAGAGACCCCCCAGCAGGATCTTGACCCCTGGATGGGATCTTAGTCTGGTCTTGGGGGCTCTCTGTGATCCCCCATTCGAGCCACTGAGCGACATTAAGATAGACTTATTATCTTATAAGACTGCTCTTCTTCTGGCTCTTTGCTCGGCGAAACGTGTGGGTGACCTCCATGCCTTGTCCATACATCCAATGTGTACAAGGTTTGCCCCTGACGGGTCAAAGGTCACCCTAAGGCCTAATCCCGCATATACCCCCAAGGTCTTGACTCTAAACCACAGAAGTCTGGACTTTGATCTCTCTTCTTTTCCACCTGCTCTTGTCCTCACTCAGGAACAGGAAAGGCTGAAGGCTCTCTGCCCTGTGAGAGCTTTAAGCACTTACATGCAGAGAACAGCTGAATGGAGAAAAACAAATCAACTGTTTTGTGTGCTTTGAAGCACCTGCTACCGGAAAGGCCCTATCAAAGCAGCACCTCTCACACTGGGTGACTGATGCCTGGTACCCACTGCCCCGATTTCGGGCGGCTGAAGCGGCCGGTTTACATTCAAAGTCTATGAGGAGACGCGTGGAGTCACGGCGACCAGGGAAGCGGCGCGATTCGAGTGATCGAAGCGGCGCGGCGGCAGCCCAAGTTCCCTTCGCGGGCACGCGCGCGTCCAAAGCAACCTAGCCGTCGAGCCGCCGACGTCCCAAATGTTGATCTCTGGAGGCTCGACGCATCCGGCAAACAGTCGGGAGAGCCTCTGCTATCTGATTACACAACCACAACGGGACTTTTTTTGGACTTTTTAAACTTACCGGATCGACCCTCCATGAATTGGAACCAAACTCCGGTAAGAAACGTGACATTTTTACAGTTGCTGCTGACAGGCTGCTGTTCTCTCCAGTGTAGATCACCCCAAACATTAAAAAAACGTTTTAATCTCATCAAAGACCGTCGGAGGTGCAGTTAACACAACAACTGAACCCGGAAAACGAGCTAGAGACCCCTCCCTCTGCCACCCCCTAGTGCGCATCATCAGACGGTCTTCAGTGGTTTAGTGGGACCCTGACAAGCGGCCAAAAGGGGACGGCAGGCGCGTTTCGAGTTGTGCAGTGGGGACCAGGCATGAGGCCATTAAAAGGGCATACAGTAGCAAAGGTCAACAGGTGCCCTCTGGAGTGCGCGCTCACTCTACTCGGGGCTTGGCCACCTCGTGGTCACTGTTCAAGGGTGTACCAGTTGCAGACATTTGTGCTGCTGCGAACTGGAGCTCATTAAACACTTTTGCAAAACATTATGCTACGTTCACACCAAACGCATCAAAATGCTCCCAATGCACCGTGTTTGCTGCTTGTCACCAGATGTGTGTTCACACCGAACGCGCGCAGTTGGAGCAGCGTCTGGCTCCCTTCCCGGTCAGATTTCTTTTGTTTTCTGTTCACTGGGCAGATAAAGATCAGCTGTACGTCAGCCCCGTTACTACTTGAGTGGGTTTTCTACAAGCCGAACTGCAACTCCTAAAGTCTTTGTTGAGATTAAAACGTTTTGTTATGTTTGGGGTGATCTAAGCTCGAGCTGACAGCAACAAATGTAAAAATGCCAAGTTACTTACTGGAGGCTGGTGGTGTCTTCATGGAGGCTCGTTGGGGTAAGTTTAAAAAGTCCACAGAAAGTCCCGTCGTTGTTGCGTCATCACATAGCAGAGTCTCTCCCGATAGGTTGCTGCGACGCATCGAGCAGCCAAAGTTCATTTGAATGAACTTTGGCTGCTCGATGCCTCGTCTGCTTTGGATGCGCGCGTGCGTGAGAAAGAGCTGCCCCTCGTTGCTGCGCTGCTTGAACTGCTCAAGATGTGCTGCTCCTGGCTGCACCTCCCCTGGCCGCGCCTCCACATAGACTTTGCATGTAAAGTGGCTGCTTTGAGGCGTTTGGTGTGAACCTGGCATTACAGTTTGGATGTTACTGCGTGTGATGTCACTCAGGCTGTCCTTTCTAACATACAGTAGAAAGCAACCTTGAGATGCCTATTGAATAAAGGCGGACATTCACACTGGGATGCATTTTACTGAGCATTTCAAGGGCGTGAATGAATTACATTCCCATAGCATATGTTGCACTGAGAGACATGACTGAAAGGGAACTGAAAGTTATGCACCATAACTCATGTTCCCTGAAGGAAGGGAATGAGGTGCAACATACTTGGCCCTTTTCAATGCTGAAAGCTCGGTGAAGTGCATCTTGGAGATTGATGAATGGGCGTCAGCGGCTTAAGTACCCAGAGGGCGGGGCCTCTGGCGCGACGCTGATGCCCCTGCCGTAAAGGCGTGAATGTATTCCTTCAGGTAATCGCGTGGGGGCGCAATTCCCATAGCATATGTTGCACCTCGTTCCCTTCCTTCAGGGAACATAAGTTATGGTGCATAACTTTCAGTTTGCCCTTCAGTTGTCTAAGCCTATAGCACTACACACCTTGGGGTGTCTATGAGTGCACATCTAATTCTCCAGCTCCCCGAGCGCTTTCTGGCTGCTCACTGCACCACCTGGTGGTGGTTGGGTTAAATGCAGAGACAAATTTTGTCTGTGTATGGGAAACATACACAGATGACAGACAAAGACATTATTATTATTATTATTATAACTAAGGGACATCTCAGGAAACCCAAGCCGACCCTAACTATAAGATTTAACAAAAAGGAAAGTCTTAAGCCCAGTCTTAAAACTGGACAATATGTCAGCCTCATGGACAGAAACTGGAAGTTGGTTCCACAAGAGAGGAGCCTTTTAACTGATTAAAAATACGGTAGACTGGAATGCCCCTAAGATCAGAATTAAATTTCTCTAACCAGTACAAAAACCTAAATCCAACATGGCTGCCAACATGGCTGCCCTGTGCATGAAAAGCAGTGTTGGGAATGTTACTTTAAAAAAGTAATTAATTATAGTTACTAGTTACTTTTCCCAAAAAGTAACTGAGTTAGTAACTGAATTACTCACCTATAAAAGTAATTAGTTACCAGGGAAAGTAACTAATGTTTGTTTGTTTGGTTTAAGTTTAGATATATCTACGAATATAGTAGAAAGTATAAAGAAAGAATAAAGTAGAAATGCTTACAGCACCTCAACAGAACATGACTGGTTGACATACTATTACTTCAAGTTTTTTCTTCATTACAAAATACAGGTTAACAAAATAATATAACAATTGTGTTTTCAGCTCTATGTACACCCTGTACTGTTCAAGTGTTTTCTTAGAAATAAAAGTAAACAGTTAAATTAAGTGCTTTGTAGTGTGTAGTGGGCATGACCGTGCCCACTCTGATACCTTGGTATTTCTGAACTGTTCCAGAGATGATCTTTACTGACCTCTCAGTAAAACGAGACATTTAACACAATTTATTTTATTAGTTTAAATCAAAGGACAGATTCACTCAAAAAGAGACTATTTCTATCTTTGATTTTGTGCTAATAACAAATATAATCAGAGCATCACCTGTTTTTATTCATGAGCAATGTTGTAGTTTACAATATATCATGATCACATATGTTATATGCTGTGTTATTTCTTTCTTTAAATGTGAAGCATTACTGTGTCACTTCTGCACTAACGATGTATTCACAAATTGTGTGAAAGTTGAGGGCTCGGGTCAGAGAGGCCCGACCGTTTTGTTTAGAAATAAGAAGACAGTTAATCCGTTGTTTGCATGAGAATGACTCCAGCATTCTCTGTCTTTTCCTAAACAATCTCCCTCTGCTGAATTTCACCTTGAATCGTGATAACGAGTGAACTGCTCGACTGTTTTTCTTTTGAACCAATGGAAAAGAGACAAGTCTCTCTCATCTCAGAGTTCTTTCTTAAAGTTCTAAGCTAAGCTGGAATAGGCAGAGTCTGCTGGGAACTTCAAGAGATGTGAACTTTTCCCAAAGAGCTGGATGGACGTTTAGTCACACGCTAAGGACACGTCATCCAGTTAAGGACTAATAACATGCTGTTATAGTCCACTTAGAACGAGCGTAAGCTCAAAACTTTGTTTATTCCTTCCTGGAATAAGTTTATCTTGAAGTCAGAGGCCAGGAGCTGACGCATTTTCTGATGACCAACGCGAAACCAGGAGACGTTGAAAACGTAAACGAGAACCAGCTCGGACGTGCTGGGCCTGAAGGACTCTGTGCATCTGAAAGGCTGGTGTCATCTCTTTATCAGACTCGTCGTCGAAGGTAAAGAGCTGTTTACAAACGTACCTGGATTTTAGCAGAAGTCGGATGGGAAGTGTCACTTCTGGTAACATGCTCAAGACAATTTCCTTTAAACCATCTCTCCATCTTTCCTCCTATTCCCTTATCCCTCTCAATCTATCTGGAAACTATATTTAAGTTATAGAGCCTCAGACTAAATATAATGACATCCTGTATTTATGTCTGTTGTGTTACAAGTTAAATGTGCTGACGTGTTAAACTGAAAAAAGATGAAATCTGTCAATCAAGTGTAATGATGTTGATTTTAGTTGATTTATTTTAAATAAATGGTAGTGTCGCCTGGCATACCAAACTAAAATCAACGTTCTCTGTCACTTAATGGCTTTATTTATTTATCCATCATAAAGATCACAGAAATATTGGGTAAACTGAAAAAGAAAAGAATCCGTGAAATTACTATTCAATCTGAATAAGTAATTAATTAAGGATAAAGAGGTCAGCTTAATACTGACCCCCCCTAAAATCCTCTACAAGTGTAAAATAAAATCAAACCCTCACACAACTGGTTCTTCAAGTATTTTCTTAAAAACAAAAGAACCATTTTAACAATAGGAAGTACTTTTAAAACAGTACTGAAACTGAATTACCTGAGCAGTTGTGAGAGATGCTTCATCAGATCAGATTACGACAGACGTACACTTCGCTCCGGGACATTAATGTACACTTCACATGCACGTTCTTGCCTTTTACCTCAAGGAGAGTAAAGTAATTTCTGTATTTCCACTTTGAAAACGCCAACTTTCCCTCCAGACTCGCCAAGCAGCTTAGCGCGGAAGACAAAATAACGTACCCTATTTAGTGTTTGTAATGGTAACGGCGTTGTAACAATAGACATAGTAACTACTTAGATTACCCGTTAATGAAAAAAATAACTCCGTTTGTAACGCCATTTATTTGTAACTCCGTTATTCCCATCACTGATGAAAAGTAAAGTAGTGACATCGACAATAATATTGTTTTCTTTTCACTTCTCTCAGTTTGTATCTCATGTGTCAGTTGCAGACAAAGTACATAGTACTTTATGACCTCCATTACAAACTTGCACTTAACAGGAACTTAGGACTGAAAACTTAAAGAAGAAATATGCTAGCAACGCTACAAAAACAACATTTAAAATAAATCTGTGAACAAGGTAGACAAAAGGAGACTAGAATGTTGTGATTTATCCAATGGACTCACAAACTATCCAGTGTGTACCTGGCTCTCAGCGCTAAACTTGACAACTTTAATAATAATAATAATAATAAATTCAATTTATACCGCACTTTTCATTAATAAAAATCTCAAAGTTTAACCTGCGTGAGACATTAGCTTTGTTATTGTAATTTATATTTATCTGCTGAGTTGACCCTTGAATGTGTTTGTGTTAAAAGCACAATGCGGGGATGGCAAACAGAATAATTTTCCCACCACGACAATGATTTTTTTTATCACGGCAAAAGAAAAACAAGAATTTTCGATTAATTTTCCAACCAGGAAAAACGAAACCAGGCTGATTAAAGTTAAAAGGTTGGAGAAGCAGCGAGATGTGAAAGCTTTCGACCTGTGAGTGGACCGAGGATGGGCTGCCATTTCATCTGAAAGCTATCACGGCCTCAAATCATTACCGCTGTATTCACTTACGAGGATAAACAGACGGTTTTCAGCTGGGGTTAGTTTCTCCTGTGAAAACGGCAACCTTTCCCCGTTAACACCTGTATGAATAATTCAGCACTCTGGGCTCTATCTGAGGCTGTCAGAAATGTCAGCCGGTCGGAAGCACCCTCGGCTGCCCCCTGAAGATGTTGCCTCTCCACCCTGTGGTTGGGTTAAGGGGTTGAAGACATACACGTGCACACGCATGCACACACTCAGAGCTGTAAGCTCAGCATTACTGCAGTGAGGAAACTGCTGCTGCTTTCTTTAATGTTAAATGCTCCCCCCCCCCACACACACACATAAATAGGTGCTTTGAATGAGACTTGCTCAAATAAATTATGTATTTTTTTCCCCAGGCTTGGTATAGAAAATTAAAATGAAGTGATAATTAAACAAGAATGGGATGATTAGTTTATACTATTCACAACCGTTGTGAAAAAAAGTGACTTTGCCTAAAGAAATGACAACCAGGCAATTCAACTTTAAGTATCTACCTGGAATGAGATACAATGAGAGTCAAACCCATGTTTTTTACAGTATAAATACGCCGGCTTAATGATTAAGAGTGAAACTTCCTTTGGAGTGTGGAATCTGGTGGGTTGCTGTTAACAGGAAGGCTGGTTATCAGTCGCCTAAGAATAGATCCAAGGAGGAGTCAAAGGGACTTTATCTTCAACTGGAGCGCAAGGAAAAATATGAGAACATACTATACAGTGTAATATAATATATATAATAATTGCGTGCCACCTCTGATCTGACTCTGTTCAAAACCAGACTGAAGACCCACTTGTTCAAAAAAGCTTTCAGTGTGTAACTTTTATTACTTTTGGTATTTTAGTATGTAGCATTTTTTATTTCCATTGCCTTTTTATTTCCACTTGTTCAAAAAAGCTTTCAGTGTGTAACTTTTATTACTTTTGGTATTTTAGTATGTAGCATTTTTTATTTCCATTGCCTTCTTTTATTGCTGTTGTTTCTTATTCTATTTTCATTGATTTATTGTTCCAGTTTATTCATCTTTTTATCCTGTTAAGCACCTTGGTCAATGCAAGGCATTGTAGGAAGGTGCTATTCAAATAAAGTTTATTATTATTATTATTATTATAATATTATCTAATATAATGAAATGCTGACACAAAGATGAAATTACTTTTTAAAATATAATTTAAGTTATATCAATTACCCACTTTACAACTGACTGCATGCACATTAAACTCATTCGGTAAGTGATCACACCATAATAAAAATATAATAACAGACTATGATTCAAATGTCTTTGCACATTTAGGAGCATACTATAAAAGTGTGAAGAAGTTTAAACATTTGCTGCAGTTGTAATCATGTTCTGAGATTATTTTTATGGCACAAAACACCAAATAAACTGAGATGAATGTTCGGGATTAGCGTGTTGCCGGCTGAAGCTCCACTTCACATTGTAGAAAAGATGGAGTCACTTTATCTGAGATTTTCTGTCATGGTTCTGTAAACGATTAGGTAAGGATCCAAACACACAAAAATGTGGGGGCTGACAAATTAAGAAAATAAAGAAATCTCATTAAAAAGAAACATAAAGCCCTGCGGATGCGAGGACTCCATTTCCTGGTTTCCTCTGCCAGTCACTTCTTTACAGCTCATGAGCGACAGGTGTGCTTCTTCACCTGCATGTGTGGTTGCTGTGCTGACGAGCTGCAAGCTCATAAAGACTGAAGCTAGATCACATACCGACACTTCAGTGTTGGTTCGCCTACGGTGAAGGCAACCTGCAGCCGTTGCACATATACAGGTGCTGGGTCATAAAATTAGAATATCACAAAAAAGTTGATCTATTTCAGTAAATCCATTCAAACAGTGAAACTTGTATATCATATTCATTCATTACACACTGATATATTTCAAACGTTTATTTATTTTAATATTGATGATGATGATAACTGATAACTGATGAAAACCCCAAATTCAGTATCAGAAAATTAGAACATTAACAAAATGTTCAATATTGAAGACACCTAGTGCCACAGAACACCTGCAAAGGCCTTTAAATGGTCTCAGTCGAGTTCTGTAGGCTACACAATCATGGGGAAGACTGCTGACTTGACAGTTGTCCAAAAGATGACCATTGACACCTCGCACAAGGAGGGCAAGATACAAAATGTCATTGCTAAAGAGGCTGGCTGTTCACAGAAATCTGTGTCCAAGCACATTAATTGAGAGGCGAAGGGAAGAAAATGATGTGGTAGGAAAAAGTGTACAAGCAATAAGGATAACCGCCCCCTGGAGAGGATGGTAAAACAAAACTCATTCCAAAATGTGGGGGAGATTCACAAAGAGTGGACTGCAGCTTCAAGAACCACCACGCACAGACTTATGCAAGACATGGGTTTCAGCTGTCACATTCCTTGTGTCAAGCCACTCTTGAACAAGAGACAGCATCAGAAGCGTCTCGCCTGGGACTGCTGCTGAGTGGTCCAAAGTTATGTTCTCTGATGAAAGTACATTTAGCATTTCCTTTGGAAATCAAGGTCCCAGAGTCTGGAGGAAGAGGAGAGACACAGAATCCATGTTGCTGGAGGTCCAGTGTCAAGTTTCCACAGTCAGTGATGGTTTGGGGTGCCATGTCAGGACATGATCACCTGCAGTGTCCCCTCAGTGAGGACTGAACTTGGAAAAAGGGCCTTCTCCTACTCTGCTCCTGCTTCCTGGAATATCTTACAAAAAGATCTGAAGCTCTCGGCCCTGACCTCTCTAAATGGTTTTAAGAATCTTTTGGAATCCTGGCAAAAACCATTGCAGATATGTTCTTGTTTTTGATTTTGTACATCTACCTTGTGGTGTTTTGCTAGTTTTGATACTTTGCATTTCACTTTGTATTTCACTTTTGTATTTCTCTTTTGTATTTCTCTCTTATGTTTTTCTGTTGTTTGTTGTTTAAGGAAATTCTATCATTGCTGTTCATCATTCTTTAGTTTGTAGCAGGTCGCTTTTGTAAATGAGCCCTTGAGGCACAATGAGATTTACCTGACTAAATAAAGGTTGAATGAATGTCATCTGCTGGTGTTGGTCCACTGTGTTTTCTGAAGTCCAAGGTCAACACAATCGTCTACCAGGAAGTTTTAGAGCACCTACTTCCTGCTGCTGACCAACTTTATGGAGATGCTCAATCAGACAAAGAGATAATCTGCAACATGTATATGACTAAAAACTTCAAGGGTCGCCACAGCGAGTCATCCTCCTCCATCTCACTCTGTCCTCTGCATCCTCTGTCCTCACTTCAACTACCTTCATGTCCTCTCTAACTGCATCCATATATTTCCTCTTTGTTTTTTTTCTCCAGGCAGCTGCATTTCTAACATCCTTCTAACAATACAGTATACCCACTGTCTCCTCTGGACATGTCCAAACCATCTCAGTCTAGTCTCTCTGTCTCCCAGTTGTTCAACATGTGCTGTACCTCTGATGAGCTCATTCCTGATCTTATCCATCCTTGTCACTCCTAAGGAGAACCTCAACATCTTCATTTCTGCCACTTCCAGTTCTTTCTCCTGTCTTTTTGTCCATGTCTCTGTCTCCAGACCATACAACATAGCTGGTCTCACCACTGTCTTGTAAACTTTTCCTTTGACCTTTGCTGACACCTTTTTGTCACAAATCACTCCTGAAACTTTTCTCCATCCACTCCATCCTGCCTGGACTCTCTTCTTCACCTCTTTACCACATTCCCCATTTTCCTGGACAGTGGACCCCAAGTACTTGAAGTCCTGCACCTTTGTGACCTCTGCTCCTTGTAGCCTCACTGTTCCACTGGCCTCCCTCTCATTCACACACATGTACTCTGTCTTACTACAGCTGACTTTCATTCCTCTTCTTTCAAGTGAATACCTCCACCTCTCCAAGTTCTCTTCCACCTGTTCCCTGTTCTCACCACATATCACAATGTCATCTGCAAACATCATAGTCCATGGGGATTCCTGCCTGACCTCATCTGTTAGTCGGTCCATCACCAGAGCAAACAAGAAGGAGCTTAGAGTCGATCCTTGATGCACTCCCACCTCCACCTTGAAGCTATCTGTCACTCCTACAGCACATCTCACCACTGTCCTGCTGTCCTCATACTTGTCCTGTACCAGTCTAACATACTTCTCTGCCACTCCAGAGTACCTCATGCAACACCACACCTCCTCCCTCAGCACCACGTACACATTACACATATCACTTTTTTTTTTTACAGAGTGCTAAAATAATGAAGTGAACTGTGAACTACATTTATGACGAGCAAACTTTGAAACCTTGACAGATGATTTTTAAATGACTAGGACCTGGTGTCAACAAGAGATGCAAAACAAAACAGTCGGGTAAATGCTGCTTATTTGATGTTGAAAGCTTATTTTAGAATTATAGTAACAGGCAGCTTTGAATCATGTGATGGAGGAGAAAATTGGTGGTCCTGTTACTGGTCCTTCCAGAACTCAAAGAGTCCAAAGGCAGATCAGTGCTGGTTAGCGCTGTTTCTGTTTCTTTGTGAACAAATCCATTCCACTTGATTAATAGTAGAATACTAAAACCACTAAAAGTCCACTCCGGGATTTCCTGGTTACAACAACTCACCACACCACATGCAGGGTTTCTCCTCGGTCACTTGACTTGGCAGAGCGCTAATTTCTTTGGAGTGTTTTGTCGACAGGGTAGGGGGAGGTGGGGGAGACACCTGTGTTGGGCGCTAGCTTAGCACTACATTAGTGCCGGCAGTTGTTGACCGAGGTGGAGCGGAACACGCGAGAGAAGCGAAGCTACATCTGTAGCATCTTAGTTAGCATATCTGTATTGCGTGCTGCTAGTGCTACGTTAGTGCCGGCTCTATTCACATAAGGAGAGCTGTTGGTCAGGCTACTTCTTGTTGTGCTGTGCTCTCTAAAGTAGCTAATGTATTTACAAATGTAGGTAAACTTAGATGTTTAACAACCTGTTAAAATACAGTACAGCAGAATGCTGGAAATGGCATCTACTTTATTCAAAATTTCTGATGCCAAAGGTTCGAAAGTAGGTCAAAGTCAGGCGACTTGGAGAAAAAGGCATGGATACAAAAAGTGAAATGTTTGTGTTTGTTCCTGTACATTAAAAGCTGCTTCTCTTCTAAATATCATGGATCATTTGATGCACGTTCTTTTTTTCAGACAACCTCAAAAAGAAACAATCTGAACTAGGGTTTTAACAGACTACTCGAGTAATCGACACATCGATTCCTAGGACATCTATCGAGTTTTTCAATTTCACGTCGAGTATTCGTAGTGACGTCATCATGTCTCAGTTACACAACAGAAAATGAATCAACTTCCTGTTTAGAGTGCATTGCAAACCAGTGTTACACCAAATTCTGTGACCACAGTGTTGTTACTATAGGGGGCGGTGTTGCATGCACTGTTGCAGGTGCGGGGTGGTTGACTGCCCCACTATTTTTAAGTTTCGTTTTTGACGTGCCGCACGTTTCTTTCACTTTTGCAGCTTAATAATAATAATAATAACTAATAGTTTTGGTTTTCCTGTGATTTATCTGCAGTATAATAAATGGTAGTCCAGCATAATGTACACTCCCAATGTTTTGTTGGTCTCTTTTTTTGGTAAATATTAAATTATGTTGTTTTTTTGTGTGTTTTTTTTATTATTATTTTTTGCATCTTAAGATCCTATGACATCATCAACTACTCAAGTTCTACTCGAGCTTTATTATGTTAATGTCGAGTTTAAAAATTATGTACTAGTTCAACCCCTAATCTGAACACAAAAGCTGTTCTGTGACGTGAAAAGGCCACAGCTATCGTTCCTTTAACTTCACAGCTTCCCTTTGAGCAGTTCTGCTTCTGTTCGTCCCCCTTCGGCCCACTGTCTCTCTTCATCTTCCTCCTCACCCCCCCGTGCTCATCATCATCCCCTTGTCCCCACACACACGTCTGCTGATGGATGAGCTCATTTGCTGCAAATCTCTTTGGAGTCGGAGCGGAACAGTGACGCTGCCTCTCTGCTTCTTCACGGAGAAAAAGAGATCTCAGCATATGAAAGCTGTCTGTGCACACATGGGCAAACAGAGAAAATGCATGTTTCTGTTGAGAAATGACTTCTTTTCAGAAATGTTCTGCCAAGTGGCTCTCGGTGTGTCTCACGATGAACACACACCGAAAGAAGCTGTTAGGATTGCATTGGGCACCACAGAGAGCTGGATCAGAAGTATTGTAAATGCAATAACACAGAGCAGGAGATAAAATCACCTTCTTCTCCTGCCTTGGTGATTTCAAATGCTTGCTCGCTAATATCAGAGACGATGGTTTGACAAAAGGCACGTCTTAATCAATTCAAGTGAGCAAATTTCCTGCGGCGTGTGGAGTGTTTTATGTTAGATTGAATGATATTGTTTGACTCATGCTGGCTGCAATAATGAGAAAAAACAAGGTTTTCTAAAAATACATTTTCAGAGATGAACTACTCTGTTTGGATGTGTCACTTCTGAACCAGACAACGCGCTTCTTCAACTGAGCAGGCCTCACAATAACTATGATGAATGCAGTGTCCACAGGAACAAACCAGCCGTTTGACACTTCGTCCCCCTTGATGCATTATCAGCTAATGTCCTATGGATCCATGGCAGGTTGTTTGAAGCCTTGTGAATCAGTGCGACTGGCCCTCTGAGCCCTCCCATGAACAAAGGTGACTGTAATCATGTCACAACCAGCGATGTCAGACTTCAAACGTGTTTTGTTAGTGCGAGCGGGCTTTAGGAGATCAGAGACGGCATCCGTTTTACTGATTAGTAAAAGTTACCCTGCCTGGCATGCGCTCAGATATATCTCTGACATCCTCAGATCAAAGAGGTTGTTTCAAATGATGGTTCGGCCATTTTGAAGTGGCTTTCTGTGGAAATGTTCAATAAAATTAAATGGCATCAATGTACTCAAGATC
>JBBPBX010033751.1:0-33061 GCA_038048925.1 Garcialebias charrua
CTTGAACAAACTGCACATTGGTTAAAAAGTGCGTTCCATCTAACTAATTCATCTTCTGTTGACAGGTATCCCTTTTTGGCATATTCTAATGTTCTCAGGGCTCTTCCTGCCCAAAGTCCTGAGGTTGTTCTTCTTAGGATTATTCCCCCGCATATAGTGGCCAGTCTAATATAGGGGAACTCGTTGCTTGGTTCGCTGGCCATAATCCGGTTTCTGGTTTTAACTTAGCTAGGAATTGGTTTCAGCTGCTGTATTCCTTGGATCCCTTTTTTAACTAATTCTACCGTGTTCTTATCTAAAAGTCTCTTCACTCTGTCTGTAGCATTATATTTGGGTCTTACCGCAACTGCTGAAGGATGATCCTGTGCTCTGACCCACACCCTCTGCCCCACCTTGAATGAGGCGTCAGGGTCTGGCTGTTCCTCTTTATCATCGGAGCCCCGCCCAGTTTCCTTCGTGGTGAACTGTCGTTGGTTAAGCTCCTCTGAAGGGGAGGGCCTATCTGCTCTGCGCCTATCATTCAAGGCCTGTCCTATTTCCACAGTTTTAGTACTCCATTCTTTGGTGTTAGCATTTTTGGCTATCCAATTTTTGACTAAACCTATGGCTCTTTCTGCGACTCCATTGGCTTGGGGTGTGTAGGGTGGTGAGTAGACACGCATTACCCCAAAGGTTTGGCACCAGTGATCTACCTGAGCATTGCGAAAGTGTGTCCCATTATCAGTTCTCAATTCTTTTGGAATGCCTAACGCTCCACAGACTTGTTCCAGCATGCTAACTACACTGTTGCCATTAGCTTTTCTAGCTGGTTTTACTATCACGTACCCTGACATGGAGTCCACTAGTACAAGAAGGTATTTCTCTCCCTTCTTACCCGTGATTCCCATGGGTCCAGCCACATCCATGCACACCGAACCCCAGGGGATGGTGCTTTTGATAGTTTGTCCATCCACTCGGTGCCCTCTGCGCCCTACGTTATATTGACCACATATTCGGCAGTCCAGCAGCACTTTGTGGATTTGTTTCAAGGGAATCCAGAGCTCCTGATGCTCCAATTCCTTGCGTGTGGGTTGTACGCCTCGGTGCCCTCTGCGCCCTGCGTTATATTGACCACATATTCGGCAGTCCAGCAGCACTTTGCGGATCTGTTTCAAGGGAATCCAGAGCTCCTGATGCTCCAATTCCTTGCGTGTGGGTTGTACGCCTACATGACCTAAGCTCTCATGCACGCTTCGCACAACCTCAGACACGTATTCTTGTGGGACCCTCCGACCCTCGGGGGTTTTCTCCCACTTCTCGATCCCGACAAAAACGATTTTTCTCTGTTGTACATAACGATCTACTTCCTCATTGCCCTGCCAATGTTTTCCTTCCTTAGTATGGGATTTCTGGTGCTCGATCTCCAGCTGCAGATTTAGCCTAATCTCAGCTATTTTCTTCCACAAGTCATGATGAGCTACCACTTTCCCTTTTGCACTTTCAAATCCATTTTCTTCCCAGATGGATAAGTCCTCATTTAGGGCTTGTGCACAATAATGACTGTCTGTCACTATCCGAGCTGTTTTTATTTTTCTGTGAGTTAACTCTAACAATCCTTCGAGTACTGCCGTAACTTCTCCAGTCTGCGCACTACCTGGGACTCTCCCCCTGCTACGGCAGCACTCGTTTCCTTGATATTTGAGGATAAATCCCCAATGTGCTACCTGATCGGTGCCTTTCTTGGATCCGTCGGTGTAAAGAGTCCAGTCAGGCGTTTTCTGGGTCCAAGTGTCTCTTCTTTTACTTTCTTGCTTACCGGTTGCGTGGGTCCTATTTCTAGATCAGGGTCCAACAGGATGTCTTCCCACCTCCTCCAACGCGAATTCGTCGCTTTGGTACTTTCTATTGTTCCTTTCCTGAGATATTTGTGTACCTGACTCTGTGTTATGACTTTGATCTGTTGGCCTTGGGCTAGATCTTTCAGTGTTCCCCAATATCTAGCTAACACTGCTAGTTCTTTTTCTTCCTGAGGAAACTTTTTCTCTACTGAGGTTAAAGTGTAACTCCAAAGAGTAATTTGCCCTCCCTTCTCGTTTTTAACTGCAATCATGGCATTGTTGTCTTCACAGCTGATCTCAGCTACGAGTCTCGCCAACACGCTTCTGGGTTCTAAACGTACTGCCTCTTTGATTTTTTCCCTCAGTATCTCTAGATCTTTTTGATTCTCGGCTGTCCATACCCATGACTTCTTGTTCTTCTTTTCTTCATGGCCCTCTTTCTTCTTCAGGCAAGCATACAAGGGTTCCGCATATTTTTGGTAGTTAGGCACATGATCTCTAACATAATTACATAGCCCTAGGATTTTCTGTAGCTCATTTTCAGATTCGGGTGGCTGAATTTGCTCAAGCTTTTCCCTGTAACCTTCAGAGAGTCCTAGGTCTGCCGCTACTTGGAAACCTAAGTAGTTCACCTGGAATTGCCCAAACTGGCATTTCTTCAGATTTAATTTCAGTCCTGCATTGGTCACTTGTTGCACCACCTTTGCTAATCTTTCTAGGTGTTCTTCTTCTGTGTCATCTGCTATGAACACATCATCAATGTAAACTGTGGCACCTAAGCCTTTAAGCACGTCCATTACTGCTGACTGAAATACATTTGGAGAATTCTTGTATCCCTGTGGCAATCGTTGCCAGACATAGCTTCTTCCTTGATGGGTAAAAGTTGTTTTCCCTTGTGATTGTTTAGCCAGTCTAAGAGAAAAGAATCCATTTGCTAAATCAATGCATGATTTGTACTTTTTCACTTGCAGTGTTTTCAGAGTACCCTGAGGACCGATTAGACTTGCTCTGTTAGCTATTGTATGCCTGTTTAATGCTTTAAAGTTAATCACTGGTCTCCATCCTCCTCCGGAGGACTCAGGTTTCTTTACCACCTGAATGGGGCTGTTGGTGATAGGATTAGATTCTTCTCTGACAATCCCTAAAGCACTTAATTCCCTCACAATTTTGTTCATTTCCTCAACGGCACCAGGGTTTAGTGGATATTGTCGTACCGGTGGATGTACTCCGCCTTCAATCATATGTATAACTGATGGGCCTAAATCCCCACAGTCATTTTTAAACCTGGCCACTGAGGCCGACTCGATGATTTGTTTTAACTTCTCTTTCCCGGCTGGGGAGAAGTCGCTCTCATTTATTTTTTCTTTTGCTACCTCAGGGATATTTACAGGTTTATACCATTCTCCAGATTCAACTTTTTCATGTGTGGGCCCTATTTTTACTAACCGGGTTTTAAGCAGTTCCAGTCGTCTATTAAGAGCTCTACGGTCTTTTCGTGGTTTTCTTAAATCTTTCATATCTGTTATGGCCACAAGGTTGTATGGGCCTTTTATCCAAACAATTCCATGCCACAATGCATAAGGCATTTTTTCTATAGTACCATTTGCCAATTGAACCGTTAGGTGTCCTATTGTTTTTAGGTCTTTGCGGGTCATAGACACCTCCGCCCCTGAGTCTATTAGATAAGGTTCACCGTCTACATTCGTGTAGATTTCGTCCCCCTTCCAATAAGCATCTTCTAGGGTGACCCGCGACCTGTCAGCCATTATTTAGCTGGCCCCCCATCCCTTTTCTTTCGGGATTCCTGGAGGGCCGTTCTTTGTTCAGGGGTCATTCTAAGGAATTCTTCTCTAGGCACAAAATCATTTCTTCTCTGAGGCGTTGCGTTTGCAGATTGGGCCTGAGACCTACTTGATTGTTGACTTCTATATTGCGGCTCCGTCTGGGGTCGTATTGTGATTCTGACTACCTTTGGGGCTGTCTATTTTGTTGTGGTTGTTGTTGTTCTCGTTGTTGAGGTTGTTGCACTGCCCTAGGGGCTGTTTTTTGTTGTTTTGGGTTTTGTCTCGTTTCGTTTTTCCTCTTTTCTTCCCAGAACTGTTGTTCTAGATCAAAAGACTTCACTGCATGATCTATTTGGGGAGCTAGGGTCTCACTAGGCATTGACATAAATTTCATTTCACCTCTCCTTCCCTTTGTTACCACTCTCAGAGCCTTAACATATCTTTTTGGAGGGATTGTTTGTTTTAGTTGATACCAAACTGAAGTGAGGCATTGGCCCTGGTCCATACGTACTCTCGCCCGCTGGATCTGAGCATCTTCATCATCCATGTCCTCTAGAACCAGTCTTTCGTAGTGTTCTTGAGCTGACTCTTCCTTGCCTACTGGGTTTGCGGTGACACAACTCAGCCATAGGCTTCTTGCTTTATCACACTCGGTGGAGCTGATCACCATGGGCCACACGTCCTTAATGTACTCTTCACTAGTCTCTTCTGCTCTTTTTTCTCTCACTAAGTTCTTCAGTTTTTTGTACTCACGGTAGCTATCGGCTTCTGAGTTGGGGGTTCGGCATGGTTCCTGTTGCCGAGGTTCTATGGTCTGTCGAGGCTCGTGGCGTGATTGAACTATGTCTTTCTGACCTGTTGCCTCCTGCCCATCTTCTGATGTCTCACTCATCATCTTCTCATTCGTTTCGTTGGCAAATTTCTGAGCTGCCTTTTTCATTCTTCTTAAGAACATCGTGCACTATAGCTACGTAAGCTGTCCTAAAATTGCTGGTTAGGGGTTCATGAGCTGCTAATGTGGGATATGTAGGCATCATAAGAATATTAGCCTATTCTCCCCTTGTTGCTTTGACTGTCAGTCCCACTGTCTCTTTCAACCCATCTGCCCATTCTTCTGGGATCTCGTATCCAACTTGGCCGACCTCAGGAATATATGTACTGAGTCCGTCTCTTGTATTTATCGGGCCCCATGTTATGTCTCTGGCTACTTTTTCTGATGCTCTGCAGGGATTTATCAAGGCTACTGTCTTCTTTTGGCCTCTTCTGGTCCTTATCCTCAGCTGTATAGTCGGGAGGTGAGTTTGGTCCACAGAATATAGGCTCTCACTGTCTTCATCTTCAGAGGTCACTGCATCTACGGTTTCGCCTGGCTCGTTATTAGGATTCTGTTCGTTGACATTTTCTTCATTTCCATTCAATGTCCGCGCTAGTGGGACTAATTTGTACCCGGAACTTCCTTTTTGGGTTTGGGCTTCACTCTTTCTCTTGTTTTCTGTCGGAGGGTTTATTGCTTTCCCTATGGGTGAGTTTACGGGTGCTTTTGGTTTTTGCTCCATGTTTCTCAACGTGTTTTTTATTTGTCTTCCCTCCTTTGAGGTTGATGGTATCTCTTCATAATTTGTTTTAGGGTTCCGTGGGTTTTGATCAAGTGTTTCCCCAGCTGAGGTTATCGAGTACAGTAGTCGCGCCTTGCGGTCTTCCTCTAGTTTTTCCGGGATTACTATAACTACTTCTTTCAACATGGTTTCACGCGGCATACGAGTTACCATATAATTTGCGGTGTTAATAACGACTCGTTCAGCTATCTCCCAGTGGAGGTTGTGTGATCTTAACCCCTCTACGCTCATTGTTACCCTCCTAAAGTTATAGGCGATTGCCTGAGCTAGCCCTTTTTCTAGAGCTTCTATCATGTTTCTCATGTATCCTTCATCACTTTTCGCTTCTTTATAGCTTTGGATCGGGACATGTATCACTGCATAATACGGGAGATACCCTGCTCTTGTCATGCTCACCCTTGCTGTCGTATATGAGGCTAATGCGGTCAACTGATTTACCTCTTTTTGGTAATCGGGACCGGCTACATTTTTCAGGGCCTTTTTAAAGTTTCCATTGTGTATTCGGTACATATTGTCTGTGAATATTAATAACCTGTCTCCCTCTATAACCCAGGGAATTCCTACTAGGCTATACACCCTAGCATCACCCACCTGTTTTAGGACTCGAGCTCCTTCAGGTAATGGTTTTAAAGCTTTCGGGGGTTGGGGTTCATTTTTTGATTTCCTGGGGTCTTGGTCCTTACTGTTTTGTCCTTGACAAGGTTCGGTGCCTAACTCAAGGTGGTTTTGTTTAGACTTGCGTTTCCCGGTGGTTGAGCCAGAGGTGCCTGCGAGGTCTTCTGCTAGTTTTTCAGATTTTCCTGGTAGGTTTTTTGTCCTAAGGGAGAATTACGTTTCACACTTTTCTACAAATCTGTCTGCCAGGATATCAATGAACTCAGCCAGGCCTTCGTCTTCACCTTTTTCCGTTTTGAGTCGGCTTTTACCTGACTTTGAGCTTATTTCGTTATCCGTACATGACGATCGTAACTCTCCTTTTCGAGTCTCTCCTTGCTCTGGGCTCATATCTGAGTCAAATCCTTTAGATTCCCTATACGGTCCTAGATTCAATGAACTTCCTCCGGGGCCAGGAGTTTGATGGTTAGCTGGTCTATAACCCGGTCTTCTCGACTTGGTCCGGAGGGCTTCATCTTCAATGTCTTCTTCTTCACCCTGTTCAAATTCCTCACCCGACTCTTCTTGGGAGCTCACTGCCGAGTCCTGTCCTTTACCTCCTCCGTACCACTCTTGCCGGTATTGCCTCAATCTAGCTATTTCCTCTTTGTATGAACTACTCGTCGGGATTGCTTTGGTCTCAATGCCCACCGTGTATGCATATAATCCGGTCTCTTTGGCTACCCTGGCTATTAGTGGGTCATACTCAGCTGATGGGCTCATTATAGTAACTATAGTTCCACGTCTCTTTTCGATCTGCTCTATCCACCATCGCAGCCATGTTTTAATTTCAGCTTTCACTGTTATCTTTGCCGGGTCTTTTAATACTATCATTTGGGGGCTGCTTCTTTTCAAATAGCAATAGTATTCTTCGTTTTGTTCTATAACCTCGAACAAGTTCGTCCGCAGGGCTATTTCCTTCGCACCTGGGTTATTTTCTTTGAAAATTTTCTGAATGAACGGGTCCCAGTTCCTGTAACCATTACCATATGGGAGGACTACAAATGTCTGTTCCTCCGGTACTCCCCCGTCTGGTTTAGGGTCTGTTCTTCGCTTGCCTTCTTTATCACTCTCATTGTCTGATTCCCCGGGAGACCCTGTTACGGAGGCTTGCTCAACTGGTTTAGGTCTTCCTCTTTTTACCTGTCTATATTCGTGCATTTTGGCTATTTCTGACTTACACTCTTCGTATTTTCCGGTTGCTCTGACCTCTGGATACATTTTTATTGTGGTACATGCTATTCCAGATTCTTTAGCTACCATTTTTACAATTGAGTCGTATTCTTTTGAGGGACTGTGTAACGTCGTTATATTTTCGCTTCCAGGAGCTGCTAGCCGTTCATTCCACCACTGCAACCATTTGGCGATCTCGGGTTTATGTTTCGGGACACCTGGGTCTTTCAATACCACTATCTGACAGCCATCTATCATAGTGGGGCAGTTCAAAATGCCCTTTTCCATTTCTTCAGCTATGTTTGTTGCTAGTATCTCATCATCCATTTGTGTATAATTTTTCCTCAGTCTTGTCTGAAGAGGTAGGTTCCAAGTAAGGAACCCTTTGCCGTATAAGATTATCTCCATTTTTATTTCATTGTCTAGCTCATCTACTGATTCTCCTTTGTAGTCGGTTTCCTGTGGGACTTTCGGATCTGTTATGTGCTGATCTTTCCCAGCTAATGGTGTTACTGGCTGGTATACAGATTCTTCGTTGGACTCGGGCGTCGGTTCTTCTGGATCGTTTGCTGAGGACGGGTCCTCCTGTCCTATTATTGCCGCAATTGTGGCCATTCTTCGTTTTTCTCGTCTCGAGTTTGTCTGTTTTCAAAGTCGCCTGACTTTCTGTCCCTGTACTTGGGATGAAAACGGACTTGCTGCTAATTTTACTCCAGATCTGTGGTCAGCAGACCTTAGTAAACCCTTCCTACCCTACCCACTGCTGTGGAGTTAAGAGGCACTTGACTGATAGCTTAGACCAGTCGTCTACAACTTCCCTACTCTTAGAGGAGTTGTTCTTCTGGCCTGGCCGCGCTAAGAGCATATGCCTGGCCGCGCTAAGAGCATATCAATGTGTTGAATAAACATGTCGTGTGTTGATAAAACATATCGTGTGTTGATAAAACATGTAATATGCTTTGTTTTGCTGCAGCTTTTGCACTCATTTCTCTCTGGATGCCAGCAATACATACTTACGTTGTAATCGGTGGAAATTGATGCAATGTTAATAAAACTCCTTGATTCCTTGATTCCTTCTGGCGCTTGTCAATCCTTTGACACACGCCGTTATCTTCATGGGGTCCTTATTTTTATTAAGAAGGCCCACCCAGGGACGCCATGTTGTGCTCTGTGGGTCAGTAAGCTAGCCACGTGGATTGCAACAAGTTCTTACTGAAGCCTACCTTCCAAGAGGGTCTCTCGAACTAGTCCCTGAGTCTGGGTATTACCTGTGACTGCAGGGATCAGCTCCGACTTAAGGCTTATTGATGAGAGAATTCAACTGGACGGTTCACCGCCTTCATCTAATAGTCTCTGCCCTGTTCTCACTTTACTCGTCTTTCCACCTTAGCCGCCGGGGACTGGAGAGGTTGGAGTAAAGAACTATTATTAAACGGCGGCTTCTCTCCGGTGAGCTTTGTAATTGTTAAAAGGTCCAGTACATTTCAGGATCCAGAAGATTGGACCCTAGGGCGATGTTTTATTTACTCACTGTGCTAATGTTTAACATTTTAAAACCTCCCATTATTGATGTTATTCTTTTGAACCAAGCTTTTAGGAATCCAGAACAAAAAGTATTAAACTGAGACGAGAGTTTTACGTTTTGCTCTGCTCTTTAATTTGAGTAAATTTACATAGGAACAGCGTTATAACATAGCGATACAAAATATAAACTTGAGTACATGAAAGTATTTAGATATAAGGAACAATAAACTGGATAGGCTCTTGATCTTGATGAGGGATATTCTTCTTAGGAAGGGGATTCTTGGATAGTTGTCCCCCCTCAGGTCCCTTTGGGGTAGACAAGTGGTTTTCCTTCTTCTTTGTCTTCTTTGTCTTCTTTTTGGATCGACCCAGCCCTCGCTATCCTCGATCTAAATCCTCATCCAGTAATAGTATTTGTCCTTAAACTCAAGCAACCACCTGCAGATTCGAGCGAGTAGATAAAAGAAGCTAATTGGTTTTTTATCCGCTATTTTATCTGCTGTTAATCTAATTTGAATTAAGTTCTCGGATAAGGCAGGATTAGAGAAGCGTCTCATTGCATAACTTTTGTTCAGGAACTCTGGAGTTCCATAAGTAAATGCTAAGAGCAATCTCCTCACCTTCGTAGGTAAGGCTCGCTTCTGCGTGCCCCCAGCTGGTCAGAGCAGAGGGATCAGGTATTCAGATCCGGGCTGAGTTCTGGAGGGAAATGCTCTCTCAATCCCTTTGGACGAAGAGAAAGAGTCGGGATCTCCCCCACGGATCACTGGCACCCTCTAGGATCAGCCGAGCAGCTCGTCTGTCGCCTTCTTCCCGAGGTCAGTCATCAGCATATGGATACTTCGACTTCAGGGTGAACATCAGCCCTCAACAGCCAAATTCAGGACTTTTTATTCACTTCAGTCCCCCCTCTCTACTGGAGGGGGAGAGAAACCTTGTTCTCATTGGTCGCTTTCAGTGCGTGTTCAGGCAGGACTGATGAAGTCCTGGCTGTGAGTTATCTCTCTTTGTTATTTCCTTATTTGGTAATAAAACCTTTCTGCTCGAAGCTTCTGGCGTGTTGCTAAGCAAAGAACGAACACTTAACCACAGATTGTTTACACACTTGTTCCAGTTCCTCATTTGAAAGTCACATCAGATTCATCATACATTTGTTAGACTCATAGTACATTTAAACACATGATTCAATTGTTAAAAAAGGATCATTACAAAACAAGTTTAACAACCCCTTATTCATTGTATGTTTATCAAAGGATCACATGATTATATTTTTTATTCAAAGTAGAAACCATCTCTTCTTTCTCATTGTCCTTTCTCCGCTTCTCTGCTGTTATGACATGCTCTGTGCTTGTCCCTTTTTCTGATGTTAGCAATAAACCCTCCATTCCCATGGGACATATCTAAGTTTCCATGGGATCTTTATCTGAGATAAACATAAGTCAACCTTAGTTATACACCAATTTTACTTTTATTGCAGCTAGCTTCTGGCCAGGTACCTCTTTATGATCCCATAAAAAGTGGTTGTCTGGACAACACTTCCTTCAACTGAAACTTGGTTCATGTGAATCTAGGCCTATTCAGCTTCTCATAAGGGCTGGATCCAATTATTAAAATCAAGGTTGATTGACACTTTCTATTCCTTGGTTAATAGACTCCCCTGGTATGGAGGAAATTCTGGACGAAGTATTGGTAGAGAAGCGTTGGTTGGAGCCACTCATCCGACTCCAGGCAGTCCATCCTAGTCCTCCACCAGATCTGGACTTTCTTGTTTTTAAGCCTGCAACCACCAACAACCAGCAACCTGCTAAAACAGCTACCATCCAGCTTCCAGCAGCAAAAACAGCTACCAGCCAGCTTCCAGCAGCTAAAAGAGCTACCAACCAGCTTCCAGCAGCTAAAACAGCTATCAACCAGCTTCCAGCAGCCAAAACAGCTACCAGTCAGATTCCAGCAGCCAAAACAGCTACAAGCCAGCTTCCAGCAGCCTCTACCACAACCAGTCAGCTTCCAGCAGAGGTCGCCACCGTGGATTTCCTACTGGCGCTCCTGAGTGAAATCAGAACATTGAAGGAAGCTACTCCAAACTCTGTTGCCAACTTACATCTGTTAGCCTCTCCAGAACCTGCAACACCTGAACCTACTGCACCAGACACAGTTGCAGTTCAGGCTTCTCGCTCTAGCAGAAGGAGGGGTAGACGTGGGTCTCAGGCCCCCTCTCTGCCTTCCTCGCCGACTGAAGCAGACGTCTCCTCGCCGACTGCAGCAGACGTCTCCTCGTCGACTGCAACAGACGTCTCCTCGCCGACTGCAGCAGACGTCTCCTCATCGACTGTAGCAGACGTCTCCACGCCGACTGCAGCAGACGTCTCCTCGCCGACTGCAGCAGACGTCTCCTCGCCGACTGCAGCAGACGTCTCCTCGCCGACTGCAGCAGACGTCTCCTCGCCGACTGCAGCAGACGTCTCCTCGCCGACTGCAGCAGACTCAACGGACGTCTCCTCGCCTGCAGCAGACTCGACGGACGTCTCCTCGCCTGCAACAGACTCGACGGCCACGTCTTCGGAGGGTCCCGACGTCTCCACGTCTTCGGAGGGTGCCGAGGGTTCCCAGGAGGGACCCCCTCCAGTTTCCTGTGCCGAGAGGTCCCAGGAGAAACCCCCTCCAGTTTCCTGTGCCGAGGGGTCCCAGGAGAGACCCCCTCCAGTTTCCTGTGCCGAGGGATCCCAGGAGGGACCCCCTCCAGTTTCCTGTGCCGAGGGGTCCCAGGAGGGACCCCCTCAGGTTTCCTGTGCTGAGGGGTCCCAGGAGGGACCCCCTCCAGTTTCCTGTGCCGAGAGGGTCCTGGTGGACTCCTCTCACAGTGTCTCGTAGCACGAGGTCTCGTAACACGAGGTCTCGCAGGTCTCGCAGCCAGAGGTCTCGCAGCCAGAGGTCTCGCAGCCAGAGGTCTCGCAGCCAGAGGTCTCGTAGCCAGAGGTCTTGCAGACAGAGGTCTCGCAACCAGAGGTCTCGTAGCCAGAGGTCTCGTAGCCAGAGGTCTTGCAACCAGAGGTCTCGCAGCCTGAGGTCTCGTAGCCAGAGGTCTCGCCCGACTCGCCTGACGTCTCGCCGGGTGTCTCGCCCAACGATGCCTCAACGTCCTCGGAGGGTCTCCGTACCGCAGACATCTCAACGCCAGCACCCAGACTGGCTCCTGATTCCTGTTCACCGCTTGACGAAGCAGACGATGTCTCAATGCCAGACGTCACGACTACTCTCGTTTCCTGTTCTGAGAGGGCTCTGGAGAGTGCCTCTCAAATTTCCTGTTCTGAGTGGGCCTTGGTGGGTCTCCACACCGCCGGAGCGTCCACGTCAATGGATGGTCTCGAAGACAAAGTCTCCACGTTCAGTGTAGTCGCACCGCCCGACAAGGTCTGTGCACCCGCACCTGCCGCAGGAGTCTGTGTACCAGCCAACGTGGTTCCTACCTTGGGGGGGCGGCCTCCCGGACGACCGCCTGACCGGCTCCTGCCTGAGGGACAACATCCCGGACGACCGCCTGACCGGCTCCTACCTGAGGGACAGCATCCCGGCCGACCGCCTGACCGGTTCCTGCCTGTGGTGCGGCATCCCGGCCGACCGCCCGACCGGCTCCTGCCTGATGGACGGGCCGTTGCCCGTCTTGACGTTTTTTGTGTTCTTGTTCTTAGTTTAGCCTGTGTCTTGGTGTTTGTCCTTGTCTGTTTGTGTTTGGGCCCATCGTCCTTGCTTTTCCTCCCTCCGCCCGCCCTTGTCTTTTTGGGGGGTGGGTTCTTGGGGACGCCTGGGGACGTCTTTGAGGGGGGGTACTGTCAGGATGGCACCAGGATGGCACCATCTAGTGGGTATCCTTTGTTCTGTTCTCCTTTGTTTTCTGTCAGCCAGCTCTAGATATTTGTTTTTAGTTTTATTTAGTTTCCCTTGTACCAGTTTTCCTAGCTTCATGGTTAGCCTTATTCCCTAGATCCTGCCCCAGTATTTATTAATGTTTAGGTTTGGTAATTCCCCTGGTCTCCTTGTTTATCAGTTCTTACTTCTTGTATTTAGTTTCTACATCTCCAGTCCTTTACTTCTAGTTTAAGTCTCCTTGTTTATTTACTCTTAGTTTAACCTTTTATTAGTTTCCCTTCTGGTCTCAATGTTTGATCACTCTTGGTTTGACCTCCAGTTTAGTCTCCTTTTATTTAAACCTTTATTTATTTAGTATACCAGTCCTGCTCTGTGTCTTTAGTTAGTTAATTGTTCCCAGGTGTTTTGTGATTGCGTCCTGTCTTGTCTCTGTGTATATATAGCCTGTCTGTCAGTTAGTTCCTTGTGGTGTCCTCGTTGGGTCTCCCCTGATGTCTCCTGTGTTGATCATGTCTCCTAAGAGTGAGTTTGCTGCCCTGTCAGCTTTTTGATTTATTATCATTAAATATCTATTTTTGTATTCCTGCCTCCTGTGTACTCTTGTCTGTACCTCTGGGTTCAAGCCTTCCTGTAAACCCTGACAGTATAGTGCATGAATTGAACAGTCGTTTCCCACAAGTTATTCAGTGCATAAACTTTGAGCAATACGCCAATGCGGTTATATTTATGTATTAACAATCAATGAACTAAATATGAAGTAGAAGGTTAAAAAAATACACTTCCTCAATACTCACTTCAACAAACAGTACATTCTGAGTGATTCACTCACTGAACAAGTCATTCTTCAGCGTCAGGAGACACCCTTTCAGTGGTTTGTTGTCCTCAAGACCCATCACAACTTTTTGGATAAATGTGAATGTAAGTTCAAGAAAAAATGTGCATTACAAACAAATAAAAACAAATTAAACCGTAGTTCACATCCTCAGGCTGGCATACTTGAAAAAATTCTCCACATCGAGGCAAATTCAAGATGGCTGACTCAAGGGAGAAATAAGACCCACCCACCAGAACGTAATGACGTTGCTAACGTCACATTGGTTCCTAAAACTTTTGAGCATTCCAAACAATCTAACTCTGAAATATTGAGCCCTCTTCAATTAAAGTGGGATAAATCTCAACTGAGCTCAAAACTTTATAGTTCGGTCAACTCCTTAACGACATTTGACTGTTGTGAACTTATTAGTTATGAGCTTGTACAGCTGTTTGGTAATACAGTGTATATGAACAGTATTTCGGTAACATTAATGTTTTTGTGGACTTTATTTGTTACAGAAAACATTTCACCCTCGGGCTTTTTCAATTCAAAGGAGATAAAGCCCTTTGGATAGAGGGTGAAACGTTTTCTGTAACAAATAAAGTCAAGTTGTTTTTGTATTGAACGCTTGTTCTGATTTTATCATGTCCTGGATGACACTCAGCATATATTTTTTTGCAGGTAAGGTCAGTCCTCATGAACAGATGTGTTAAAGCACCATCTACTGGTAGGTTTAATCCCATGTACACTGTATTTCTCTCAGTAGAACTTACACATAATGTACTGTACTTGTACATGTACTGTATTTTTATTTTTACAGCAGTTCAAAGCGGAGTCTATTCCAGTCTTTTGGGCCAGCAACAGAAAATGACCGTCTCCCCATTGTTTGTACCTTGAGCGAGGCACCTCCAGCAGGTGTTGACCGGGAGCAGAGGTGGGTTGAGTATTCAAAATTAGTACTAAAGCAAAAGTATTGTGTTGAACCAAATATTACTCAAGTAAAAGTAGGCATCCAAAAATGGACACACTAATTTTTCTTTAAATCACCTGTGTAGGAGTCCAACGACTCCACAGAAGATCCCTCGTGTTCAGGACACCAAACTTGGAAGATGGGCATTCCCATTGCCTCAGGATGGTAAGTACTGGTATTGATCAGTTAGCAGTGAGACACTTGAAATAAATTATCAACCAACTACCTTGCTGTTGGAGAGATAACTATTTTAATCAAGAAATGTGTGTTTTTGTTTTGTTTTTTCCATCAGTGTTTCAGCGAAAAGTATTCAACTTCTTCACTGAGCTCCACGATTGCCTAAAACATTAAGAGGATGGAGGATTTTGTGAGAGAGGAGCGCCTCTGACTCCAAAACATTTGCTAAGCTTCAGAACAAAGTCCATCGCAGAGTGCCCAGTGAGAAATGCAACCTGAGGCTGCCTTGAGCACCTTCTTCTTCTTCTTCTGGCTTTTCCCTTTTCAGGGGTCACCACAGCGAGTCATCCTCCTCCACCTCACTCTGTCCTCTGCATCCTCTGTCCTCACTCCAACTACCTTCATGTCCTCTCTAACTGCATCCATATATCTCCTCTTCTTCTCCTCTTTGTGTGTGTGTGTGTGTGTGTGTGTGGGGGGGGGTGTTAATAAAAAAAAAAAATAAAAGTCATGGTCAGTTTTTTTATGTCTGATGTTTGCATTACCGTAGTTGTTCTGAAGATACAAACCACTGTGTATTTACTAGACTGCTTTTGGTCCAGCTTGTGATTTGTACATCATGATGTTGGTACATAAATCAAAATTAAAGACTAATGTTGATGTAGAAAACTGGGTGATGTTAAAATGTAAAAATGTTAGAAGCCAACTATTTGTATTGCAGATTTAAAACAAATGTAGTTATATAAAGTGCTTCACATATTAAAAATAAAAAAATAAATGGAGGGTTAGGGTAAAAAAAACAACTACAGTACTGTACCGGTAACCATTGGTGTTATTTTACATGGTCTACCTACATGTAAAACCTGTATTTTCAGGCAGAGTATATCATATTCCCAAATATGCATGAATTTGCATAAATGAAAAATCTGTTAATATCCGACTGACATCTGCAACGTGATACGACAAAGATCTGCTGGAACTCTGATGGATCGCATACCTCCAGGTACTTCACAGATAAAAATCCGTAAATATACTACTGACATCTTCAACGTGATACGTCAAAGATCTGTTGGAACTCTGAGGAATCGCATACATCCAGATACTTCACAGATAAAAATCCGTAAATATCCGACTGACATCTTCAACGTGATACGTCAAAGATCTGCTGGAACTCTGAGGAATCGCATACATCCAGGTACTTCACAGATAAAAATCCGTAAATATCCGACTGACATCTTCAACGTGATACGTCAAAGATCTGCTAGAACTCTGAGGAATCGCATACATCCAGGTACTTCACAGATAAAAATCTGTAAATATACGACTGACCTCTTCAACGTGATACGTCAAAGATCTGCTGGAACTCTGAGAGATCGCATTCATCCAGTTACTTCACAGATAAAAATCCGTAAATATACGACTGACATCTTCAACGTGATACGTCAAAGATCTGCTGGAACTCTGAGGAATCGCATACATCCAGATACTTCACAGATAAAAATCCTTAAATATCCGACTGACATCTGTCACCAATCATATGTCAAATATGCGGCAAGTATCCGAAGAGATGTAAGCAGTAATCCCGAGGGATAACAGAGCCACATATTTCTGGATCTACAGCAGATAAAGTATCCGGATTTTGGGATTTTTTAAGGATCGCATCCGTTCGTATTCGGGAATATCCAAAACTAGGATGCGATACGGAAATTCCCGGAAATTGTCCGTATATGTGAAGGATGCGGAGATATACCACATCTGATATTCCCGTATATCTATGGTTTTTGTGCAGTGGTAACATGTTCAAATTTACGAACTCTCAACAAGATCCTTGCTGCACTGTTTTGAATATATTGAAGTTTCTGAAGGTTTTTGCCAGGGATTCCAACAAACAGGGAGTTGCAGTAGTCGAGCCTGGAGGAGACAAAAGCATGGACGAGCTTCTCAGCATCGGAAAAAGTTAGGGATGGGCAAAGTCTGGAGATGTTTCGAAGATGGAAGAAGCAAGTTTTAAACAGAAGCTTAATGTGATTTTCAAATGTAAGATTGGAGTCCATTTTTATTCCAAGATTAGTAACAGAGGTGGAGAGGGGGATGTCTTGTCCAGAAAAGGAAAGTGTTGTTATAGGAGATGTTTGTACCTGGTGAGGGGTGCCAATCAGTATGGCCTCAGTCTTGGAGCAGTTTAATTGAAGAAAGTTCTGATTCATCCATGCCCTAATTGCCTCCAGGCAGGCAGAGAGGGCAGTGAGTGAAGATGGAGATGACAAGGTGGAAGATGAGGATGCTCCAGTCCTGATGTAAAGCTGTGTATCGTCGGCATAACAGTGAAAAGAAATGTTGAACTGATTAATAATTTGACCTAAAGGCAGCATGTAAAGGGAAAACAGCAGGGGCCCCAGAACCGACCCCTGAGGGACACCACAGGAGACACAGACTGTCTGGGACGTGGCGTTGCCAAGACTAACACATTCCAGCCTATTAAATGGTACATGTTGTCTTTAATGTTACCCATATTGTTTGACATAACCATTTTTATGAAAAATAATGACTTAATTATTACTTGAACAAAGACAGAGGTTGATTACTAAGCATTCTGGGCATAATTTGAGATAAACTACGTTAAGCTTACTTCATTTAATGGCAGCTGCCACAACATCATAATTAGTACTCAACTTACCCGTGTAAGTACTTCACCACGGGCGGCCGTGGTGTAGTGGTAATGGCAGTCGTCCCCCGATCGGAAGGTTGGAGAATCGAATCCCGGTTCCCCACACCATGTGTCGTTGTGTCCCTGGGCAAGACACTTAACCCCGAGTTGCTCCCGGTAGGACTGGAAAGTGCCTTGCATGGCAGTCTGCCGCTACCGGTGTATGAATGTGTGTATGAATGGGTGGATGGTTGGTATTGTAAAGAGCTTTGGGGCCCCTCATAGGGGGCTGGAAAGCGCTATATAAATAAGCTCCATTTACCATTTACCCTCGTGCCTGAATTTCAAGTAATCATAGCAATCATCTGTTACTGGAACCCAAACCCATTTCTGGACTGTCTGATACTCAGCTTGAACCAGCATTTCTGCATAGCACAAAAGGGACATGATTCAAGCTTTGACAACACCTTACAGATATTTAAACCCAACCCTTTATCACTTCCACTATCACTTTGAACATGTTAGCTCTGTCAACTAAACTTCATCCAAGCTAGAGTGTTGAGCTAGCTAGCTAGTCAGAATCCGCTTCCCTGTCGGCTGGCCGTAACGTGGCTTTTTACACTCTTGCTTTGCTACTGGTACAATACTGTACTGTGAACGCGGTTTTACGTCATAAACACAATACGGAATATGGCAGATAGACCGAGGCGGACGTCAGTTTTACGTCGTAAACGCAATACGGAATACGGAGCATGCCAGAGTAGGTCGTTAACACTTTTTTGTCCTCATTATGGCTCAAAATCATATGTGTTTTTGATAATTATATAGGGTACTGTGTTAGGATAGGCTAAGTGCTTGGTAATACAGAACTGTACATGTATATGATATAGTATGTACGTATGTTCGGACTTACGTCGAAAATTGGTTTATGTATAGTCTACGGAGCCCTATAGTGGACATGGGGATTTATTTCGTGCTCTTTTGCGTTCCCTCTCAAAAGTTTACATTGCAACATGACGAACCAAACAACAGCCACAATGAAACCATAAATTATATAAAATAGTTTAAAACATTCAACATTTATGTTGGATTAAAACCTTTTTTTATTATTATTTTGAGTGTAACCTTACGGAAAATGAACTGCTTCCTCGGAGGCTAGCCGTTTGCAATGTTAGCTTTTTACATACACACATAGCCAATATTTCAAATAATACAGCTATACAAGTACTGTATTATCCATGGTTTAAAATGACAACTAGAAATTACCAAATATATCAGAATTCAAATTTACAGTTTTCCTAGATTTGGCAAAACGGCGGGACCTTGAATTTGGTGGATTTTCCATGCAAAATTGGTTAAATATCGTGCACTCAAACTAAAAAGCACATTTCCAACGAAACAATAGTCATGTACAGATATTTAGCTTACCTTTAGGAAAGAATTGTGTCTTTCGTGTGCAAACAGAAGCCGTATCGGCCGAGTGACTGGTGGCGAGACGACAGAAAGTACAACGTACTCTGCAGACGTTACGTGAAGACGGGGCTTAAGCAACACCAACCAATTAACACTGGAATTTAACAATGCAAATATGACGGATATTACGCTGGCAGTGAATTTTTAAAGCTGTGTGATGTTAAAACAACACTTACACTCTTTATTTAACACTACACCTGAGATTTTAACACTGTCATTTTTACTGTGTAGGTGGGACTTTCTTGCTGGATCAGGTTTTCACTATTTACCGGTACAACTCCTGTCTTTAATTGTAAATGGAGCAAACCTTTTTTTCCTTCAAATCTTTTATTCATATGTAATGGTATGCACCCAAATACAACTGCAGATCCTCTTAGAAGTCCATGAATGTGTGTTTTTACTGGCCTTCGTGAAGGTCTTTGATTGAATCCACAGACTAAACCACATTTTTTGTTATCCAGTACAGAACCGTGAGAAAACCAATAACTAGCTCCAGCACTGTTGCTGCACTTTACACCCTACTGTAGCTGAACACTGAATTAAAAAGCAAAGAAACAGCTTAGCCCAAAAATGACCCTATTTATGTGGAACCAAGCTTCAAACCAGTGGTACACAACATTGCACACTGGTGTTTCAGCACACATTCGTTTTCAGCTCAAACTGAAGGTGACGCTGCTCTAGGCCTGTGATTGCTCTAAACCAACTAGGTGTGAATATGCAGTTAGAAAATAACTGAGACTCTGGACCTGCAGCTGTCTGAGACTGATGGGAGATAAGAGACAGGATAAAGAGAAGAAGATAAAAATACAAGACGGTGAATGAATGAATGGAGAGAGAGAGGAAAAAACTGTAAGCCATAATAAGGGAAAGGTCAGTTGAAAAACAAGGTTATTAGATGGAGAAAAGGAAAGGAAATGAGAGGGGCTAAAAGAATGAGCACAGTGTGCTGATACATAAAGGGGGTCAAAAGTGAAGATGTGCATGTGAAACGAGGCCAGGAGGGAGGGTGAACGATGTGTTAGAGCAACAGAATACAAGTGAGACTGACCAAGTATGCATGTTTGAGACAGATAGTGGGAAGGGAGATATGGAGCACCCTCTGCATGTGTGGAAAAGAGTTTTGAAAGGAACAGAAAGCACGTGAAAGAGGTTTATCCAGAACTGGGAATAACTTGTTTGCGCACTTGGGAAGATAAGGTAGTTATCAGCTCCTGGAGCCAAATGGTACTGGTACATCTGTGAATAGTATGTTTACAGTATGTGGAGGAAAATGTATTTATCTCTAACCCCAGTCTTCCTTATGTTTATGCCTTTCATTACCAAGTAGTTTGAATGGAAACAATGGAATGATACCCCAATAACCCCCCCCACCACCACCACCAACAAAAGGAAACCATATTGATGATGTATAAAAGGTTGAATAAAATAAAATAAAAAAGAAAAAAAGAAATGACAAATTTTTTGGAAGTTGGGAGAAAAATTAAAAATATAAGCGCAGAAGAAGTGTTGGTGCATTTTTGTTGCTGTAACTTGCAAAGTGTACATTGATGTCAAATGAAGCATATGAAGAATCAAACACACAACCAAAAATATTCTTATTTTCCCTCTTCAGGGGTTAACACAGTGAATCATCCTCTTTCATCTAACTCTGTCCTCTGTGTCCTCTGTCTTCACGGCAACAACCTCCATGTCCTCTCTAACTGCATCCATTATCTTCTCTTTGTCTTTTTCCTGGCAGCTGCATTTCTAACAGCCTTCTACCAATATACCCAATGTCCCTCCTCTGAATATTTCCAAACCATCTCAGTCTGGCCTCTCTAACTTTATCTCCCAGTTGTTCAACCTGTGATGTACAGTACTTCTTATACTGTACTTCATTCTGTCACATTCCTCATGTTTACGACCCATGTGCAGGCAGGTGAGTGAAGGCAGGAGTTTTTAAAATAAAAATAATTTATTTTAAACAACAAAACAAAAAGGCTGACGTGGTAGCAAAAACTTACGAACTGAGATCAGGCAGACAAACAGGACGGGTACAGATTCAAGCAGATATTTGGATAACAGGAACAGAGGAGGACTATGTTGTCTGTGCAGAACAGAACAATGACCGGACAGTTTGGAGGTGGATGGAAGGAGTTTAAATGAATGTTTTAATCCTCTTGTTGAGAGTCCTGAGATCCAGAATCGGTCTCAGGGAATGATCCTTTTTGGGCACCAGGAAGTATTTACTGTAGTGGCTAGAGCGTAGCTTGCGTCCTGAGACCAGGCTTATCACTCCCTTTTGTAGCATTGTTGAGACTTCCTCCCTCAGTACGTGTGCACGTTTAGGGATAATTTTAGATTGTAGCACCCCTATGAAGCGGGGCGGCCTCTTTGAGAACTGCAACTTGAGCCCATGACGTATCGTTGTCATGACCCACTCATTTGGTAAACAAGCCTTCCAGGACTGTGAATGCACGCTGAGCCTGGAGGGCATGTTGAATTGCTGCTCATCGTGTTTAAGCGCCAGAGGGGTGACCTTTGACCTCTCTCGCACTCTTCTGAGCAGGTTGGTCGGTCCGACAGAAGATATTGCGAGATCTGACCGACCTTGGCAGAGCTTGTGTATCTTGCTATGGTTCATAGTTTGACCATATGGTTTGTTTATAAAAATGGGACTCGAGTCAAGAACCTGGGCAGTCTGTGCTTTGGAACTTTTATTTTTGTACATGTCTAAAACAGTGTTTGTTTTGTTTACACATGCAAAATTTGAGTCATGTTTGGTGCGCGTACACATACCACTCACTCCTTGTAGTTTTTTACAAGGGGAGAGTGGGCTCAAGAGGTCAGGTTCCCATACCATGTGAGCGCGCAAACCTGTAAAATTGTCAGATCGTCCTGTTTCATCAGGTTCGAGTCTGTTTTCTACATTGGGTCACTGAAGAGGTCCTTGGTCCCCTCCAATAATGAGATGAAATCTACGCCCTTGTGAGAAACATCTGCTTGCTCAAAGTTGCTCTGACATTCTTCTGTCTGTTGTGAGCCACCAGGGGGCTAGTTAGCATTTAAGCTAACATGTTAGCTGATGAACTGTTTCTCCTCGTTGTGTTTTGCTGTCACCACCTCCGGGCACCTCATTTCATCCCTGCGGGCAACCAGGTGCCTGGGGGCACCACGTTGGTGACCCCTGATTTATTATATGTGTTTTAAATTATTGGATTATAGTTATGCAAGGTACATGAACATACATTGTACATAAAAATAATCCTTAATACATTTGAAGATAATTATATGTTTTGCATTTTTGTATTGGGTAGATCATTTTGACTTGGTTGTTTTATAAGTAGCTCGCATGCTGAAAAAGTGTGAGCACTCCTGCTGTAAATGTTCTGGACCGCGCAAAGCAGTGGAAAAGTACAGGCAACTGCAGATCTTGGAGGAGCAATGAGCTAACATGCTAACATACCTTACTGTAAACGCTCTCGACCAAGGTTGACAGCGGTTTTACGGCAGATGGACCGAGTTGGATGGCAGTTTTATGACGTAAACGCAATACAGAATATGATGGAGGGAGGGAGGAATGGCTTCACCAGCATACGAGTAGGAACTTCTGGACAGAAGTCGAAACATTTTCTGCAACAAATAAAGTCCAGTTGATCCTGTATTGAACGCCTTTTTTGATTATACAGTAGGAAATTAACTATTTTTTCCTTCATTATGGCTTCCAAATGTATGTGTTTTTTTGATAACTATGTAGGGTACTGTGTTAGGATAGGCTAAGTGCTTGGTAAAATACAGTACTGTACGTAAATGGTTCAGTATGTATGTATGTTCCGACTTACGTCAAAATTCACTTTACAACATTGCGCAGGAATGGAACTCCGTCATAAGTCGAGGACTACCTGTATACACACAGACAAGACAGGATGTAATTACAAACACCTGGGCACACAAGGTGGAATTTATTTTAAACAAATGGGATGACACAAGTGTGTGCAGATAAGGGATGCCCACTAGATGGTGCCATCCCTACAATCTCTCCACAAGAACCCTCCTGTGGACCAACATTGTCTCATCAACGGTAGCCAACAAACAAACTGTTTTGGGTCAACTTGCTCCTCTCCAACCAATACTCAACTCTTCATTGGATCACCTCAAAACCCAGGATCCTTCCACTCCTTCTCAGGAAGAACCTACAAACACAAAACGGAAAGAAATTACCTGTATTCTTTATCAATATTCTTATCAAAGGATTGTCTGAGGATATAAATATACCTTGCCTCTCTTCTCTTCCAGCCCTGTAAATAACAGTTACTACACCTGTGAATAAAGATTACTTACCTTTTTGAACTTGACTCTGTCTGTCTTTCTTTCTCAGTCTGCTTACTTTGGGGTCATTGCAAAATACATCCATGATATAATTAAGTTGAGTCACACAGTGAAGATCTGGGAGAGAGATGTGGAAGTTGGACTTAGAAGAGAGGTGACTATCTGTGAGCAACAGTATGGTTTCATGCCAAGAAAGAGCACCACAGATGCCATCTTTGCTTTGAGAATGCTGATGGAGAAGTACAGAGAGGGTCAGAAAAAAACTCCATTGTATCTTTGTTGATTTAGAAAAAGCATATGACAAGGTGCTGAGGAAGGAGGTGTGGTATTGCATGAAGCAATCTGGAGTGGCAGATAATTATGTTAGACTGGTACGGGACATGTATGAGGACAGCAGGACAGTGAGATGTGCTATAGGAGTGATGGATAGCTTCAAGGTGGAGGTGGTATTACATCAAGCATGGTATTACATCAAGCATCAGCTCTGAGCCCCTTCTTATTTGCTCTGGTGATGAACAGACAAACAGATGAGGTCAGACTGTGTTTGCAGATGTCATTGTGATCTGTGGTGAGAACAGGGAACTGGAAGAAAACTTGTAGAGGTGGATGCATGCATTTAATAGAAGAGGAATGAAAGTCAGTCATAGTAAGACAGTGTACATGTGTGTAAATGAGAGGGAGGCCAGTGGAACAGTGAGGTTACAAGGAGCAGATGTCACAAAGGTGCAGGTCTTCAAGTACTTGGGGTCCACTGTCCAGGAAAATAGAAAGTGTAGGAAAGAGGTGATAAAGAGTCTAGGCTGGATAGAGTGGATGGAGAAAAGTTTCAGGAGTGATTTGTGACAAAAGGGTGTCAGCAAAGGTCAAAGGCAAAGTTTACAAGACAGTGGTGAGACCATCTATATTGTATGGTCTCGAGACATTGGCATTGGCGAAAAAACAGGAGAAAGAACTGGAAGTGGCAGAAACAAAGTTGTTGAGGTTCTCCTTAGGAGTGCCAAGGATGGATAAGATTAGGAATGAGATCATTAGAGGTACAGCGCAGATTGAACAACTGGGAAATAAAGTTAAAGAGGCCAGACTGAGATGTTTTGAACATGTTCAAAGGAGGGACAGTGGGTATATTGGTAGAGGGATGTTAGAAATGCAACTGCTAGGAAAAAGACAAAGAGGAAGGCCAAAGAGAAGATATATGGATGCAGTTAGAGAGGACATGGAAGAAGCTAGTGTAAGATTCCTCTGGTGTTAGACCCACGTGCAGGCAAACGAACGAGGTAGGAGTTTAAAATAATAATAATTTATTTTAAACAACAAAACAAGAAGCTGTCAGGGCAACAAAAACTTACTCTGGCAAAAATGAGCAGAAACAGGACAGAATGTCATAGTAGTGTAGAGAAGAGGACTGAGATTGTCTGTGTAAACAGAACAATGACCAGACGAGGAATGAAGGAAAGAGAAGGATTTTTACATGACAGAAAGAGAGTGGATAATGAGTTCAGCTTGGCTGGTGGCTGATGAGACAGGTGTGAATGATTAAGACTGAAGGCTTGAGAAAAGAGAGACAGACTGAGGAGCGAGTGGGAAATGACAGAGACTGAATGAGATACACAGAAAACAAAAATCACAAAGCTCAGAATAACAAAAGTATGACAGGAGGGGAACAAAAATAAACATAAAGAAACAGACAGGGACAGAGCCTGACCTCACCCCCCCCTCCCCTAAGGGTGGTACCTGACACCCTAAGATGGGCCCCCACACAACTAGGGAGGGAGGGGGGAGGAGACAGGACGGAGGGCACAAGAAGATAGATCCCCCAAAACACAAGGCTGACAGGAAAGAACCTGGAAGAAAAAGGAAACGGGAAACAACATCCATGCCCAAGAGATCAGGCGGCCGGCCGAGGGGTCGTCCAACAGGCCGGAGTACTTCGGGCGGGCGACCAGGAGGCTGTCCATCAAGCAACGTCACGTTGGGCGGGCGATCGGGAGGCCGTCCATTGTGCAGTGTCACATCGGGCGGGCGTCCATCAACGACTGGAACCAAAACCTCAAGGTCAGGAACGGCATCGGCAGGAACCAAGATGATGGCGGCTGGTACACTTACATCGCCGGCTGGTAAACATACTTCGTCGGGCGGTACCCGTTCGTCGTCGGCCGGTACACTTACGTCGTCGGCCGGGACACTTTCGTCATCGGCCGGTACACTTTCGTCGTCGGCCGGTACACTTTCGTCGTCGGCTGGTACACATTCGTCATCGGCCGGTACACTTGCGTCGTCGGCCGGTACACTTGCATCGTCGGCCGGTACACTGTCGTCGTCGGCCGGTACACTGTCGTCGTCGGCCACTACACTGTCGTCGTCGGCCGGTACACTTTTGTCGTCGGCCGGTACACTTTCGTCGTCGGCCGGTACACTGTCGTCGTCGGCCGGTACACTGTCGTCGGCCGGTACACTGTCGTCATCGGCCGGTACACCCTTGTCGTTGTCAGGACCCTCGTCACTAGGACCCCTGTCGTCAGGACCCTTGGAGATGTCGTCAGGTGGTGAGATGTCAACAGGCGGCGATATGTCAGGTGGCGAGACGTCTGCAGACGGCGAGATGTCGTCAGGCTGTGAAATGTCGTCAGGCGGCGAGACGTCGTCAGGCGGCGAGACGTCGTCAGGCGGCGTCGAGGAGTAGTCGAGCGCCATCGAGGAGGAGTCGGGCGCTGTCGAGGAGCAGTCGGGCGCCGTCGAGGAGTCTGTTTCAGTCGGCGAGTCGGGCGTTGGCGAGGAGTCGTCTACAGCCGGCATCAAGTCATGGACAGCAACCGATTAGGAGTCATAATCTGCAGCGTCGTCGGTCTCGTCAGTTGAAGGGTCGTCGGTTTCTGTAGCCGAAGGTTCGTTGGACCATGCAGCCGAAGGGTCGTCGGTCTCTGCAGCCGAAGTTTCGTCGGTCTCTGTAGCCGAAGGGTCATCGGTCTCTGCAGCAAACAAAGGGTTGTCGGTCTCTGCAGCAGCCAAAGAGTCGTTGTCAGTCTCTGTAGTAACCAAAGGGTCGTCATCGGTCTCTGCAGCAGCCGAAGGGTTGTTGTCAATCTCTGTAGCACCAGAAGGGTCATCGTCGGTCTCTGCAGCAGGGTTGTGGTCTGTAGTAGCCAAAGCATTGTGGTCTGTAGCAGCCGTAGAGTCCGACGAGAGGTCTGTAGGCGGCGAGTCCAGCGAGAGGTCTGCAGGCGGCGAGTCTGACGTGAGGTCTGTATCGTCGGTCTCTGTAGCAGCCAAAGGGTTGTGGTCTGCAGAAGCCGAAGCGTCATGGTCTACAGCAGCCAGCGAGTCCGGCGAGAGATCTGTAGGCGGCGAGTCCGACGTGAGGTCTGCAGGCGGCGAGTCTGGCGTGAGGTCTACAGGCGGTGAGTCCGACGTGAGGTCTGCGGGCGGCGAGTCCGGCATGGGGTCTGTAGGCAGAGAGTCCCACGTGAGGTCTGCATCGTCGGTCTCTGCAACAGCTGAAGGGTTGTGGTCTGCACCAGCCGAAGCATTGTGGTCTGCAGCAGCCGTCAAGTCCTGCGAGAGGTCTGTAGGCGGCGAGTCCGGCGAGAGGTCTGCAGGTGGCGAGTCCGACGTGAGGTCTGCAGGCGGCGAGTCCGGCGTGAGGTCTTCAGGCGGCGAGTCCGGCATGAGGTCTGCAGGCGGCGAGACCAGATGAGCCGGAACGGGCGGCGAGACCAGATGAGCCGGAGCGGGCAGCGAGACCAGATGAGCCGGAGCGGGCGGCAAAACCAGATGAGCCGGAGCAGGCGGCGAGACCAGAAGAGCCAGAGCGAGCGGCGAGACCAGATGAGCCGGAACGGGCGGCGAGACCAGAAGAACCAGAGTGTGTGGAGAGAGGGCTTGGGTCCCACGTCGACCTCTCCTTCTGCAGCGGCGAGGAGCAAGGCCGGCAAGTGGGTCACTGTTGGCACCCATTGATCAAGATGGCTCCGGATCCGAGGGTGAGACCACAGTGGCTGGCACCAGGGGCAGGGCAATAGCTTGCAGGAGATGAGAGTGTGACCTTTTTCTCTCAGTCCAGGCTTCAGCAAAAAGTCCAAACAACCATGGGTCATCACCTACGATCTCCAACCGGGTAAACACCTCTATAAAGTCCTCACTGGCCACCAACCTCTCCTGTAGATCATAGGAAGTGGCCACAGTGTCAATATATTTATGGGTTACCTGATGGAGTAGGTCCCATTCGGAGTAGCTCTCGGCATTGTTCACAAAACCTGTTGGGTCTGGGTCTGGTCTTGTCATTCTGTCAGGTTCCTCTGGTGTTAGACCCACGTGCAGGCAAGCGAATGAGGCAGGAGTTTAAAAATAATAATGATGTATTTTAAACAACAAAACAAGAAGCTGTCAGGGCAGCAAAACGTACTCTGGCAAACATGAGCAGAAACAGGACAGGACATCAGAGTAGTGTGGAGAAGAGGACTGAGATTCTCTGTATAAACAGAACAATGAATGGTAAAAGGAATTAAGGAAAAAGAAGGCTTTTTATATGACAGAAAGAGAGTGGTTGATGAGTTCAGCTTGGCTGGTGGCTGATGAGACAGGTGTAAATGATTAAGACTGAAGGCTTGAGAACAGAGAGACAAACTGAGGAGTGAGTGGGAAATGACAGAGACTGAATGAGATACACAGAAAACAGAAATCACAATGCTCGTAATAACAAAAGTATGACAGGAGGGGAACACAAATAAACATAAAGAAACAGACAAGGACAGAGCCTGACAGCTTGAGTGAGGGCAGAGGACAGAGATGGAGGATGAATAACTGTGGTGACACCTGAAGAGAGAAAAGCTGAAAGAAGAATGTATAAATCAAGTAAAGTAAAAATGAAAACAGAAGACCCAAGTCTGCATACGTCTGTATTTTATGCACTATATGTTGCTCTGGAGTATAGGTCGCATCAGTTACAAAATGTATCATGAAGAGGAAAAAATATATACCGTATTCGTCGGCGTATAAGTCGCACCGGAGTATAAGTCGCACCAACCTAATTATGCCCAATTAAATGGAAAAATCAACGTATAAGTCGCATCGGCCTATAAGTCGCACCGGCCTATAGGTCGCACCTCACGTGAACTGGTGTTTTGCCCAAAATGGACTGGCTGCCAAATTGTTTGGAAGGACTTTTGACAAGATTATCACATAAAAACTACAGTATTTTGTTTGATGTGTCTTAGTTGAACTTTTCATTAATAAATGAACATTATTTTGGACTGGCTGCCAAATTGTTTGGAAGGACTTTTGACAAGATTATCACATAAAAACTACAGTATTTTGTTTGATGTGTCTTAGTTGAACTTTTCATTAATAAATGAACATAATTTTTGTATATTTTGTGTCTTTCATCATTTATCTTTAAAGATAAACACATAAAAATATATTTTTATTAGCTGACATTACAGTAAAAAACGTGTCTCAGTTTAAAATGATGACAGAAACAGATACTGTATTTATTTTATGGTTTTTATTTATTTATTCAAAACCATTGAAGTCTTCATCTTCTGTGTCACTGCACCATTTTTGGACCAGGCAGATGTCAACAGTGTAGGTACTGTAAAGGGTTTCTTAGCGCCCATAGCGGCCGAAACTGGTACTGCACCATTTTTGGACCAGGCAGATGTCAACAGTGTAGGTACTATAAAGGGTTTCTTAGCGCCCATAGCGGCCGAAACTGGTACTGCACCATTTTTGGAGTTTTTGACCAAAGTCAAATTATGACCAAAATATTGGAAAAATCGACGTATAAGTCGCACCGGCCTATAAGTCGCAGGGCTTAGAAATGTAGGCAAAAAGGTGTGACTTATACGCCCGAGAATACGGTAAGTCGATTCAGAAGAACTTTATGCAAACCACCTCATCCATTACAAGAACAGTATTTCCCAAGCCAAATCCAGCTACTTCTCAGACATCATCAGTTCCAATGTTGGCAATTCAAAGACATTCTCTCTCCTTCACCGTTCTGTCTCATCTCCTAACTCTTGACCCTCTCACATGGTTTCCACAGAATTTTGCAACTTCCTGATGTCCTGATGAAAAGATTATTTCAATTCATAAACACCTTGGACCAAATACTGCCCCTAGCATCCTTGTTGAACTCTCCCCTCCCTTTCTCTGTCTTCTCCCTCCCCTCTACTGATGACATTGCTGACATTATCAGCAAGTCCAAGTCCTCATCCTGTCAACTTGACCCATTTCCCACAGTTCTTGTTAAATCCTGTCTCCTGTCTCTGCTCCCTATCATCACTAATATCATCCACTCCTCCCGAACCTCTGGCATTGTTCCCACAGCCTTCAAATCTGCTGCCATCACCTCCATCATCAAGAAACCAGGTATTGACTTCACCAACTTCAATAATCTTTGTCCGATCTCCAATCTGCTCTTCATGGTAAATGGTAAATGGAGCTTATTTATATAGCGCTTTCCAACCACCTATGAGGGGTCCCAAAGCGCTTTACAATACCAACCATCCACCCATTCATACACACATTCATACACCGGTAGAGACAGACTGCCACGCAAGGCGCTTTCCAGTCCTACCGGGAGCAACTCGGGGTTAAGTGTCTTGCCCAAGGACACAACGACACATGGTGTGGGGAACTGGGATTCGAACTGCCAACCTTCCGATCGGGGGACGACTGCCTTTACCACTACGCCACGGCCGCCCCATCTCCAAGACTCTTGAAAAAACTGTTGCTAGTCAACTTCACTCTCACCTGTCCAACAACAACATTTATGAAGAGTTTCAATCTGGATTTCACCCCCACCATAGCACCAAAACAGCTCTAGTAAAAATTACTAACGACCTTCTTCTTGCTGCTGACTCGGGTCTTCTGTCCATCCTCATTCTTCTTGATCTAAGTTCTGCCTTCGACACCATCTGTCATTCTATCCTCCTCAACAGACTAACCTCCATTGGCATCTCAGGTACCCCGTTAGACTGGTTCAACTCCTATCTCTCTGACCGCACTCAATTCATTCAGCTTAAATCCTTCCGTTCCCAGTCTTCCCCTGTCTCCACGGGTGTCCCCCAAGGCTCTGTCCTCGGACCCCTCCTCTTCATCATTTACCTCCTTCCTCTAGGTCACATCTTCCGCAAATACGGCGTCCATTTCCACTGTTATGCTGATGACACACAGCTCTACTTGTCATCAAAACCTAACTCCACCCACCCACCCTCCATCCTCACCGACTGTCTCAATGAGCTAAATCACTGGTTTTCTAACAATTTCCTTCAACTAAACAGTAACAAAACAGAAATCATTCTTGTCGGTACCAAAAACTCTATTTCAAAATCAGAACATCTTCTCGTCCCCCTTAACAACTCTCTGCTATCCCCCTCCCCTCAGGTCAAGAGTCTCGGTGTCATCCTCGACACCACTCTCTCCTTCACTTCACACATCAACAATATTACTCGGTCTGCCTATTTCCACCTCCGTAATATTAACCGTCTCCGTCCTTCTCTCACACCCCGCTCCACAGCCATCCTGGTGCACAGTCTTGTGACTTCCCGTATCGATTACTGCAACTCCCTTCTCTACGGCCTCCCCAACAAATCTCTCCACAAGTTACAGATGGTCCAGAACTCAGCTGCCCGTGTCATCACTCAAACCTCCTACTATAACCACATCACTCCTGTCCTGCAGCAGCTCCACTGGCTCCCGGTTAAATCACGCATCATCTTCAAAATTCTACTTCTCACGTTCAAAGCTATCCACAACCTTGCCCCTCCTTATCTATCTGACCTCCTACAAATCTCCATCCCATCACGCTCTCTCAGATCCTCCTCTTCGCTACATCTCCATGTACCCTCTGCCTGCCTCTCCACCATGGGGAGCAGGGCCTTCACCTGCTCTGCCCCTCACCTCTGTAACGCTCTACCACCAGACCTTCCAAACACCACCTCCCTTTCTCTGTTCAAGACAGCCCTGAAAACACATCTCTTTAGACTAGCTTATCATTAACTTTACTAAATGTATTTTTAGTATTTTGCATTTTATAATTTTTATGTATTTTATATTTCAATTTGTCACTTATAATGTTTGAACTGTATTGGTTTGTTAAGTGTCCTTGGGTGTCCTGAAAGGCGCTTTTAAATAAAACGATTATTATTATTATTATTATTATTATTATTATTATTATTATTATTATTATTATTATTATTATTATTATTATTATTATTATAAGTCACATTTATTTAGAATTTCATTTCACAAAGTGCAAGTACAGAGACATTTAATCTGAAATAACAATAACACAGGGGCTGACTGACCGTGGGGATCGCAGGGACATTTCCCGGTGGCGTGGAGCTTAATGGTCATGGTGTGACAGGGCTAAAGGCTCGGTTCTAGTCACACCGTAATATTTTAAATAAACAAGCCGCCCTTGCCTGGTCTCACTCATGTCTCAGTGAATCTTGCTAGCGATCGGGAAAGACAGATACCCCGTAACCCCTCCCTTCCTTTTCTGTGTGCATCTGTCAAAGCAGACTCGGGTTGCGCCGCGCATGTGTGGGACAACCTCCCTTCCTTTTTTCGGTCTGTGTTTGTCCTGGACATAAGGCTCCAGCATACTCCGGTGTACTTCAGTCTGTGGAGGTCCATAAATACCGGATTAGACTCGAAGTGGATGCCTGCAGGGCATGCCCATGCAAAGATACATTTTTACGACCTCGTACACGTACTGGGTGTTGCACAACAAACTGCCCGGCGACGAACTGTTTTGTATGCAACACCAATTTACTGTATTAAATTCCCCTTATTCATCCCTGGGCTGGTTTAATGGCCTTTTCTTTTTTTCTATTTTTTATTTATTTCTCAAGAGGCAAGCAATCTTTTTCCTCCTATTCTGATGACGCCATGTCTGAAATAGTGAGAAATGAAGGAATTTGTCACAAGCAAATTAAAATCAGGCCCGGTGTGGCTGCGGAAGGGTCTGGAATTTCCTGGTGGGCTGGTCTGATGTGTGGGCTGCAGGGCAAGCACTCCTTATGTTTATATATTTTTAGAACATTTTATTGACAAATAAACACAGAACACTGCTGCCGCTTTGCTGCCAGCTCTCGTTTTTTTATTTTTTTGTGACCTGTCAATCAATCCAGTAGGCGTTTCAGCAAATGACCCTTCAGCAAACTCAATTTGTCCTGAACATAAATGCCGCTTGCCTGTAGTGCTGGGATGCAGTCCATTAGGGTGGACACTTGAGTATGAAGTCTCACTCGTCTGCAGACAAAGCGCACAGTTTCCACGTGGACTGAGGACCGCACAAGTCTGTGGGAGCCTTTACGCTGTTACACGTTGACATGCGGAGCACGTCACACACACAGAACATACCTGGGATCCTGAACAGGGCCAATGAGTCTGACAAGCAAGTTAATAAGTTAAGTTAGTTTTGGCAGCACGGTGGCACAACTGGTAGAGCTGCTGCTTCTCAGCGAGCAGGTCCCCGGTTCAAATCCCGGTCCGGGGGCCTTTCTAGGTGGAGTTTGCATGTTCTCTCTGTGCATGCGTGGGTTTTTTCCGGGTGCTCCGGTTTCCTACCACAGTCCAAAAACATGCATGTTAGGCTGATTGGTAACTCTAAATTGACCCTGGATGTGAGTGAGACAGGTCCCTCTTGTAAATGAGTCACCATGGCTCAACGAGGCTAGCCTGTATAAATAAATGTTGAATGAATGAATGAATAATAATAAATTAATAACAATGAATTCAATTTATAACGCACTTTTCATTAGTGAAAATCTCAATGTTCTACACACATTGAATGCTACACACATTCATACACCAATAGTGGCAGACACAAACAACAGTCAGAGCCCGTCCCCCCACACGTAGGCGAAGGGAGGCTACCCTCTCGTTCACCGGGGTGAACCCCAACGTACAGGCACCAAGATGGGGGGCAACCAGTATGCCCACTCCTGCTCGGCGCCTCTCACCAGGGGCAACTCCAGAGTGGAAGAGTGTCCAACCCCTCTCAAGGAAACTGGTTCCAGAGCCAGAGCCATGCGTTGAGGTGAGTCCGACTATTTCTAGTCGGAACCTCTCAACCTCACACACTAGCTCAGGCTCCTTCCCCACCAGAGAGGTGACATTCCATGTCCCAATGGCCAGCTTCTGTAGCCGAGGATCAGACCGCCAGGGTCCCCGCCCTCGGCCGCCACCCATCTCACATTGCACCCGACCCCTTTGGCCCCTCCCACAGGTGGTG
>JBBPBX010033752.1:18555-33061 GCA_038048925.1 Garcialebias charrua
TTACTAATTTTGTTGCAGAAAAAGTTTTAAATAGGTACAGATCTGACCAAAACATTAGAAAACTCTTAAACACTAAGCTTATATTTTTATTTAAAATTAATAGATTTATTTGATTTGTTGGGTCTATGTTTGTCGTTTTCGTCTGTTTGGAAAGTTCCTTTTAGTCTGTTCTCGGCAACAAAAGGCTGATTGAAGTTCTGAAAAATCATCCAGCTGTCAGTCGCTACAACAGATTCATAGGTTTGATAAAGTTGATCAACTCGTATGCAGACGATACTCACTGTTATGGAAAATTTAATGGTGTTTTTCTGTTATTTTTCAAAGTTTGGTACCTGTAGACTTTTGGTCTGTTGTCTGTAAGGCACTGGTGTTGAAACTTAAGATGTGATAGTACCCATCTGTTTGACTGTTTTTCTATACACTATAGGCCGCGGGCACCGTGTTGGTGACACCTGCACTATACACTATATTTATTGCACTGAAAGCATGACTCTTCATAATCGGTTGAGTGTATCAGTTGACTGTATAGTCAGTTGAGTGTACTCCATCCATCCATCCATTTTCGTCTGCTTATCCGGGGTCGGGTCGCGGGGGTAGCAACCTAAGTAGGGAGGCCCAGACTTCCCTCTCCCCAGCCACATGGAGCAGCTCCTCTGGGGGAATCCCAAGGCGTTCCCAGGCCAGCCGAGAAACATAGTCCCTCCAGCGTGTCCTGGGTCTTCCTCTGGGCCTCCTCCCGGTGGGACATGCCCGGAACACCTCACCAGGGAGGCGTCCAGGAGGCATCCTAACCAGATGCCCGAGCCACCTCAACTGGCTCCTCTCGATGTGGAGAAGCAGCGGCTCTACTCCGAGTCCCTCCCGGATGACTGAGCTTCTCACCCTATCTCTAAGGGAGAGTCCAGACACCCTGCGGAGAAAACTCATTTCAGCCGCTTGTATCCGAGATCTCGTTCTTTCGGTCACAACCCAAAGCTCATGACCATAGATGAGGGTGGGAACGTAGATCGATCGGTAAATTGAGAGCTTTGCCTTTCGACTCAGCTCTCTCTTCACCACGACAGACCGGTACAGAGCCCGCTTCACTGCGGATGCTGCACCTATCCGCCTATCGATCTCACGCTCCAGTTTTCCCTCATTCGTGAACAAGACCCCGAGATACTTAAACTCCTCCACTTGGGGCAGGACCTCATCCCCGACCCGGAGAGGGCATGCTACCCTTTTCCGGCTCAAGACCATGGCCTCGGATTTGGAGGAACTGATCCTCATCCCGGCCGCATCACACTCGGCTGCAAACCGCTCCAGCGAAAGCTGTAGATCACGATCTGATGAAGCCAACAGGACCACATCATCTGCAAAAAACAGAGAAGCGATTCTAAGGCCACCAAAACGGATCCTCTCAACACCTTGGCTGCGCCTAGAAATTCTGTCCATAAAAGTTATGAACAGAATCGGTGACAAAGGGCAACCTTGGCGGAGTCCAACTCTCACTGGAAACGAGCCTGACTTACTGCCGGCAATGCGGACCAAGCTCTGACACCGGTCGTACAGGGACCTAACAGCCCATATCAATGGGCCTGGTACCCCATACTCCCGGAGTACCCCCCACAGAACCCCCCGAGGGACGCGGTCGAATGCCTTTTCCAAGTCCACAAAGCACATGTAAACTGGTTGGGCAAACTCCCACGCGCCCAGTTGAGTGTACTGTATAATCAATTCAGTGTTATTGATTGATAGGTCGTGTCTCGGATCAAACTCGTGAAAAACATAAAACGGGAGCTGCCGGCGGCCCAGGAGCAGTGGTGATCTTTGTTTATGCTGGTGAAGATTCTCAGTCGCCCAGGACATGATAAATCAAAAAAGGCGTTCAATACAGAACAACTGGACTTTATTTGTAATGTGTGTCAAATAAAGTCCAGTTGTTCTGTATTGAACGCCTTTTTTGATGTTCTTTGTTTATATGTTGTTAATAAAGTTCTAAAAAAAAAAAAAAAAACAGGGAGCGCTGGCCCTGCAGCCCACAAACCAGACCGGCCCACCGAGAAATGTCCAGATCCTCCAGATTGCGTATCCTTGCGACTGGTTGCTCAGAACACAGAGAGTAGTTGAAGTTGCATACAAAACAGTCCATTGCTGGGCAGTTTGTTGTGCAACACCAAGTGCGCGCTCATAAAAATTGGGATATTTATGTGGACATGGCCAGCGGATGTCCGCGTTGAGTCCACCTCGGGTATGCACGGACCTGGAGTGACGTACGCCCAATGTGGGAGTCTTCAGGTAGGAGGTTGAGGAGCATTAAGAGCAGAACCACTAGACTGAGGAACAGCTTCTACCCTGAAGCTTTGACACATAAATCCCTCACCAGAAAAATTACTACTAAAACTACTACTAAAACTACTACTACTACAACTACTACTACTGCTGCTGCTGCTACTACTTTATAGCGCTTTTCTAAATACTCAAAGACGCTTTATACGAGTTAAAAATACTATAAAAATCAGCAATACATTAGACATAAAAACACAGTAAAACATTTAAATAGGGCAAATTTAAACATTAAAAGCAATTTTAAACAGGTGGGTTTCGAGTTATTTCTTATACCGGTAAGTGGAGAGATCGGAACAGATAGGAAGCTGTTAGGGCAGTGACTTCCAGAGGGTGGGGGCAGCGTTGGTGAAGTTTAGGGCCTTGGAAGTATTTCCGTATTTGACTTATTACTGTGAAAAGTTTATTTTACTGAAAATGTTTACAAAGGTTTTTGTAAATAAGGCCACTTTGACCATGAGTGAGCTGTGAGCAATAAAAACATAAATCCAAGGTGCAGGTCCAGATGAACTTCCACCCTATTTCTTAAGGCTGTCTGCTCATATCATCCAGTCCCTGTAACCCACATCTTTAACCTGTCCATAAGACAAAACTCCATTCCGGATGCTTGGAAAACTGTTCGTCCTTTGCTGAAGGGAGGTGACCCCACCTCACTGAACAACTATCGACCAATCTCTAAACTCTGCATTTTAGCCAAGGTTCTAGAAAAACTGATAAACTCTCAGATCAAAAATTATCTGGACTCATTTAACATCTTACCTCTCCATCAATCTGGTTTCAGGAAAAATCACATCACAACTGCTTCACTGAAGGTCCTTAATGATGTTGTTCAAGCATTGGATGCTAAGGACTATTGTGCTGCACTTTTCTTAGACCTGTCTAAAGCTTTTGACACTGCGGATCATGACATTGTGCCATAAGCTCTCAGAAATCGGTTTCTCAGATCACACCATTGGATGGTTTTCTAATTATCTTTACGATCTGACGCAATGTGTTCAACATAATGATATTTCCTCCAGTTATTTAACAGTCAACAATAGTGTACCACAAGGCTCAGTTAGGACCCACCCTATTTACAATCTACATAGCTAATGGTCAGAGCATCCCTGATGCAGCCTTCATGCTGATGACACAGTTGTTTACTGCCGAGCTAAAACAGTAGCTAAGGCTTTCCAGTTTTTGCAATCTGCTTTTGACATCATTCAGTCAGATTTGTTCCGTCTCAAACTTGTCCTAAATGCTGATAAAACCAAAGGGATGCTTTTTTTCCAAACAGGAAGTTGGTCCCAGCAGATCTTCCTCTGATTTTATCCTCAAATGGTGTCTCTATTGAGTTTGTTGATTCCTATAAATATTTGGGTATCCTGGTCTCCACGTGGAGAATCTAGTAATGAAACTGAAAGTATAACAGCACGGTGGCACAACTGGTAGAGCTGCTGCCTCTCAGCGAGAAGGTTGCCGGTTCAAATCCCGGTCCGGGGCCTTTCTGGGTGGAGTTTGCATGTTCTCCCCGTGCATGCGTGGGTTTCCTCCGGGTACTCCGGTTTCCTCCCACAGACCAAAAAACATGCTTGTTAGGCTGATTGGTGACTCTAAATTGACCCTAGGTGTGAGTGTGAGAGTGGATGGTTGTTTGGTGTGAGTGAGACAGGTCCCTCTTGTAAATGAGTCCCCGTGACTCAACGAGGCTAGCCTGTATAAATAAAAGGTTGAATGAACTGGGTTTCTTTTTCAGAAACAAATCATGTCTAACACTGAACGCTAGGAAACACCTTGTATCTGTGACTTTCCTTCTCTCCGTCGATTACGGTGACATCTACATGAATGCTCCTACAAGCACCCTGCAGATGTTGGATGTTGTCTATCATGGTGCACCAAGATTCATAACTGGCTGTGATTATCGTACCCACCACCGCACCCTGCATTCACTGGTTAACTGGACATCATTAACCTCACGCAGACTCTTCCACTGGTACATGTTCATCTTTAAATCACTTCTTGGTCTGCCGCTCTCAGGACATGATTACCTGCAGTGTTCCGTCAGTGAGGACTGAACTTGGCAAAATGGCCTTCTCCTACTCCGCTCCCATTTCCTGGAATATCTTACAAAAAGATCTGAAGCTCTCGACCTTGACTTCTCTAAATGGCTTTAAAAATCTGTTGGAATCCTGGCAAAAACCAATGCAGACATGTTCCTGTTTTTAGTTTTCTACATTTGCCCTATATCTGTTTTACTACTTTGACATCTTTTAACTTGTTAAAAAAAATCTGTATGCCTCTCTTATGATTGTCTATTGTTGCTGTCATCATTCTTTGTTGAAAACAGCTCTCTCTTGTAAATGAGTCCTCGAGGCTCAATGGGATTAACCTGCCTAAATAAAGGTTGAATGAACGAATTAATAATTTTTGTAGACACTGTAGCAACAAGTGATATCTTGCTGACATGCATGTTTAGTCTTTGTTTCATTCCTCTGACTCAAAGTGACAGTTTAAGGTGGGGTGGGTGGTGGACTGATCAACACGTAGCCTCGTTAACATTTGAGTCACATTGAGTCATCACCATCACCGCGCAGCGTGCGGTTCCTGTGGTGCGATGGGACCACTGGATACCCTGAGGTGCCTAATTATACACAACAGGTTCTACAAAGATTCAAAAGTTTGACTTTTTAAAAATTTTCCTTTAAAAATAAACTCATTAAAATCAAACCAAAGTCAGCGTTTGTGGATTTGATTGGACAGGGTTTGGGTCATCAGCGGGAACTTGAGTAACGGTGACTTCATCGCAACACAGCCGGACTTTTCCACCAATCACATCCTTTGGTTTGCTCGAGGATGAGGGGATTTAAAGATGAAGACGTCGACCACAGCAGTGAAACCACTCCGCTCTTCTTCACCAACTCATCAAGATTTTTTTCTATTGAAGACATTCCCAACAGCCTTCATCAGCCGAAGTGAAAACAGAGACTATCAGCCAAACTGCGTGCATCGTATCTTTGTCGGAGATGCTTCATCCTCAAGTGTGGGTCCTCCTGGTGGCTTTGTGTTCATCTGGACTGTTGGTGCCGGGCGGCGGGGAGCAGACGACACAAATACTTCGAGAAGACTTCAAAGACCAGGTGAGCTAACACACTTATATTCTAAGTTGATGTTTTGTGTTTGGAATCGTTTTCATTTAAATTTCAAGCAGCTGGAATTTCTTTGAATATATATTTCTCCATCGCTCCTTCAGGCTCTGACTCGTTTGCTCTTCCTGAGGTTCGTCTCTGAGCTGATGGCGTCAAGAGAGGAGACGCTCCGCGAGCGGGAGGAAGAGGAGGCAGGAGGAGGCAGGGCGAGGCTGAGGAGACGACACCTTCGCTTCAGACAGAGAAAAGCAGGCTGCCGCAACTTCTTCTGGAAATCTTTCACCGCCTGTTAACACAAACCAGGACTGTTCAAGCCGGAGCTTTTTTCTTCATTTTTCTTCTAGAACCAGCAAAATAAATTCAATTGTTCTGGTTGTAAACAGTAAAAATGTTTTTAAAACATGTCAGCTAGTGTTCTCTGTGAAGCTCCATCCTGTCTTACATTCTGTGAAATGTTAACATTTCAACTTCAAACTAAAAAGTGTCAGAAGTCATCCCCGAGCCTTTGTTTCATGCTCCGAACTAAAAGAGAAACTAAACAACATGCTAAAGACAAATCTTAACCCAATAAACTACCTGTTTGTGCTTAAACACATTTATTTACCTCAGACTGAATTCATTTTGTGCAGCAGGCCTCTTCTTTTGTGAAGTACCTCAGTTGATGAGCGGCTAGTCTGAGCGAGGCTGAGAAGGACGTTAAAATTTTCACAGCAGTTCATGTTTAAAGCCCTACGCCGCCGCCAGCGTTACCTTACATTCACATAAAATTCAAGCACAAGTAGTGGCAGCAGCAGCTAGCTGTAGCACATTGAAGACAACCATTTCATTTCTGCTGGAAGAAGCGCGTTATTGGTTGTCAAAGTAAAGATTGTTTTAGGACGGCCCCGTTCAGGCTAGCCGTTAGCTCGTCCCTCTGTTCAGACTGAAACCGTTCCTCCAACAGATGAAGAACTGCTCAAACTGTTCCCACACAGCCCCACTTCAAAAGATCTGAACTTTCCCTTTAGCTTTAACGTGGACAAAACTGAACGGAAAAACTGTACAACACAAAGAAAACTGTCCAGGTGACCTGATTGAAAATGATCAGATTTGATACCTGGATTATTGAGCATGAACTTTCTTGTACAACACAACTTTATCAAATACTGTTTAAAACTCAGATTATGACAACTTTACCCACAAGTGCAAGAATAGCTCAAATTATTGAACAATCACAGACATTTATCTGAAAATAAAAAACCCTTTAGTGAAATGTTTTGTTTTAAACATCATTGCTAAAGTAACTTTTAATCCCTTTCACATGGGTCTCATTTCATCTTTGCTGCAGAAACTAATTTAGTTGAGCTTTGGCACAAAGATAAACTCCTCACATGGACGACACAGCGACAACACCCTGCTGACCTTTAGAGTCCAGTGGTTCCCAACACTAGTCCTTGAGGAACACCATCCAGCACGTTTTAGTCGTTTCCCTGCTCCCACACACCTGATTCAGTTATGTAATTACTTCCTCATATTCTGCAGAAGCCTGTTAATCACACATTAATTAAAATTAGGGATGGGGCCGATCCGATCCAGTATCGGCATCCGATACCAGCATAATTTACATATCGGATTCTCCGATCCAACCTGCCGATATTTCCGATCCATGATGCACGTACAGAGAGCACATGTGTTACACCATATTCTGTGACTACCGTCTTGACATTGTGTGAGTTTAACCCAATGAAGACACTCTGAGTGTCACAACAGGAAACACCCAAACTTTAATAGCACACAAGAGGCAGGTCTATATCACAGACGTCCATCTCACTCATGGTGCAGCCTGTAACACTAAAATACCGCTAAGCATTATGGGAAAGACAACAGTCCACTCCCCTTGAGCCAAGATGGTGTAGTGGCAGGGCTTTCGACTTGGGACCAGAAGGACGCGGGTTCGCGCCCCGGCCACTGCACACCTTGGGGTGTCTATGAGTGCACACCTAATTCTCCAGCTCCCCGGGCGATTTCTGGCTGCTCACTGCACCACCTGGTGGTGGTTGGGTTAAATGCAGAGACGAATTTCGTCTGTGTATGGGAAACATACGCAGATGACAGACAAAGCCATTATTATTATTATTATTATTAACCGCTACAGTGGAGTGGATTGTGGTGTCATACCCATAATGCTTAGCAGTATTTTAGTGTTACAGGCTGCACCATGAGATGGATGTCTGTGATATAGACCTGCCTCTTGTGTGCTATTAAAGTTTGGGTGTTTCCTGTTGTGAGGCTCAGAGTGTCTTCATTGTGTTCAACTCACACAATGTTAAAACACTAGTCACAAAATATGGTGTAACGCATGTGATGATGATATCGGGACTGGATCGGTATCGGCTGATACCCAGAGTTGAGTATCGGGATCGGAAGTAAGAAAATGTGGATCGGTGCATCCCTAATTAAAATCAGGTGGTTCACAGCAGAGAAACAACTACCGGTAAAATATGCAGGATGGCGTTCCTCAAGGACCAGGGTTAGGAACCCCCGCATTTAGACGACAGTGTTTGTCTTCATTGCACAATCATCTTCAAAAGGACAAACTGTCAACAGATTGATTTTTTTTTGTCGACATTCCATTGCAGAAACTGTTTTACGAGCTAAATAACTAAACGGGACACAGTTAGGAGAAACTAATCTTGCTAAGTGTTCAGAAAAGCTAGATTGTGTTAGCTATTCTTTTTGTCTACATTTGTCTTTCTGAGGTGATTTCATTAAAGATTTCACAGCTCGAAACTCTCCAAAACCATTTCAAACCAACCCATTGCGTTTCTGTACAGTCACAGTTCTTTGTTAGGTTCTGCGCTTTTAATTTGAAAACCGTGAGGCAGCTCAGATCTTTGATAAGTGATTTACAAAAATAGTTCCATTCTCAATTTTTTTGGGATACGTTTTACACAAGTCCGTCAAAATTATTGGGTCCAGAAATGAAAGAAAAAAAAAAAATCTGTGTTTAGTTTTAAAAACTGTAAACGTTCAGCTTGATTGTGTCAATAAAGTGAGATATGATCAGTACCGGAGTGGAGCCGTGGAAAACGGAGCCCGAGCTGCCTGCAGGTCAGGTCACAGTCGTACTAATACTGAGAAACATGATTAATGACGTACCGAAAATGCAGGAAGTGAAGGTGACAGTGGGGAAAACGTTAAAGGGAAGTACAGCGGCGACGTGCTCTGACTGCATCCCAACGTTCTTTCAGGAGCGACGTTCCCAATTTATACTTGGAAACAAAAGGGGGAAACAGTCTGAAGAAAGCAGAGGCGTGCCGTCCGTGACGTGTTGGGTTTGTGCCACAACGTTAGCAGTCGGTGGAGATTTTGGCCGACAGGTCCTGGATGCGGCGAGCGCTGCAGCTCTTACACAAGATGTGGCCGTCCAGTGGGTAACAGCCTCGCCCTTCGCCTTCAGACGACAGCAGGAGGCCACACTCCTGACGAACACAGACATTTGAGTCACATTAGCTTAACGACACAGCAAGCAGGTAAATAAACACAGCTAAATAAAGGCTTTCAGCTTGAACATAGTTCTGACGCTTGGAGCTCATTCTTTTCATTCTAGAGCTTCACATAAAAAGACAGAAAGATGATTTTTATCTTTATTTTGTTCTAAAGTTCAAATGTACAAAAACACACAACAGATTCCACCAAGTCATTATTCAGTAAACAAAAACAACTACAATGGACAAGCTGTGTGTGTAAAAACAAGTCCACACCATGAACCAACTGGTTGTAGAACCTTTTATAAATATTAAACCATTAGTTGTTTTCTGCCCATCTGTTTCTCTTATGGTTGTGGAGGAATACAGGTAGTCATCGGGTTACGACGGTCTCGAGTTACGACGTTTCATGGTTACGACGCAACTCCCATTAAAAATAATAAAAATAATAAAAAATATATATATTTTGAAAAACAGAGTGACGCAGTTTCCGGTTTTACGTCGTAAACGTAGCGGCGGAGGAATACAGAGGCGGAGGAATATGTTACGTATGGACCGAGGTTGACTGCAGAACCAGCGGCGAAGCAGTGGAAAAGTACAGGCGGAGACCTTACTGTAAACGCTCTGGACCGAGGTTGATGGCGGTTTTACGTCGTAAACGGAACAGAATACGGCAGATGGACAGAGCTGGACGGCGGTTTTACGACGTAAACTAATAGAGAATACGGAGGAGGGACCAAGGTGGACGGCGGTTTTACGTCGTAAACGAATAGAGAATACGGAGGAGGGACCAAGGTGGACGGCGGTTTTACGTCGTAAACGAATAGAGAATACGGAGGAGGGACCAAGGTGGACGGCGGTTTTACGTCGTAAAAGAATAGAGAATAAAAGAATAGAGAATACGGAGGAGGGACCGAGGTGGACGGCGGTTTTACGTCGTAAACGAATAGAGAATACGGAAGAGGGACCGAGGTGGACGGCGGTTTTACGTCGTAAAAGAATAGAGAACACGGAGGAGGGACTGAGGTGGACGGCGGTTTTACGTCGTAAACGAATAGAGAATACGGAAGAGGGACCGAGGTGGACGGCGGTTTTACATCGTAAAAGAATAGAGAACACGGAGGAGGGACCGAGGTGGACGGCGGTTTTACGTCGTAAACGAATAGAGAATACGGAGGATGGACCGAGCTGGACGGCGGTTTTACGTCGTAAACGATTAGAGAATACGGAGGATGGACCGAGCTGGACGGCGGTTTTACGTCGTAAACGAATAGAGAATACGGAGGATGGACCAAGCTGGATGGCGGTTTTACGTCGTAAACGGAATGGAGAATACGGAGAATGGACCGAGGTGGACGGTGTCACCAGCATCCAAGTAGGCTACTAACTGTTTTTGCACTTCATTATGGCTCCCAAACATATGTGTTTTTTTGATAATTATGTAGGGTACTGTGTTAGGATAGGCTAAGTGCTTGGTAATACAGTCCTGTACATGTACGTATATTTCGACTTGCGTCAAAAAAACGGTTGACGCCGCCGCATAAGAATGGATCTACGTCGTAAGTCGAGGACTACCTGTATTTTTTCCCCACTCTTCTTTACAGCGTTGTTTCAGTTCTTTGAAGTTTCCTGACGTTAGTTTCTGATCGGCTCTCTTACCACAACATTTCAGTCCATGCTTTGACTGGGCTGTTGATTCTTTACTTTTTGAGCCATTCTGTTGTAGATCAGCTGCTGTTTGGGATCATCAATCTGTTTTTCTAGAACCCTTTGGTCTACAGAGGAGCTCATGGTGGACTCAGTGACTTAAAGGTCCTAAAGCTGCAGAACAAGCCCAGATCATCAGACCACCACCGTGTTTAACAGTTGGTGTGGTTTTTAAAATTTTGCACCAATTTCCTGTTTGTTTTTTACGGTGCATTATGGGTAAACCTGTACTTTGGTTTCATGTGTCCAAAGGACAATGTTCCAGACATCTTCTTCATTCAGAGGAAACTTTATGAATCTGATCCATGATCACAGAGGTTTTCTCCTGGCACCCTTCCAGGTCACGTGAACTTGTCCAGATTTTTAACTGTCTTTTTATAAACTTTAAACTTGAACCCTGCAGAGATGAATCTGTTTTGTTCTTCTTTCTTAAATTCTCTGAGCACAGTCTGATGTTGACTGCTAGAAAGATTGGCAGCCATCTTTTCTTTTTTTTTTTTTCAATTTATAGATGGCCTCCCTTCTCACCTTATAGCCATCCTCTCACTCCAATATGTATTTTTTTTATTTTTATAGAGAGAAAGAAAAGAGAAAGTAAGACAACAAAACAACAATTATCCACAAAAAGAGCACAAGGCAAACACACCAAACCTCCGTCCACAATCCTGCAAAGCACATGACAGAACACAGCAACGAAACATACAAGCATAAAGACTAATAATATTCATGACCTTGCAGTAGATTTCTATAAATACACATACCCATACCTACAAATATATATACAGTATACATACATATACATTTATATTCATTCATATACCCATCTACATATATCTACATATACATCCCTGCATCCATTTGTGTGTGGTTGTGAGCATGCATAAGTGAATAAGGTTCCTCCAATAGAACATTTAGTAGCGACTGTGAAGCATCAGAGATCCGTCCCCCCAAAGCCCGAGACAGACGAAGGGCGATCAAAGCCCAAGACCCCAGGAAGGACCCCGAGCCCAGAGTCCCCAGGACCACCCGAACAGGACGAGCCACTCGTCCACTCCCCAGATCCGACCAAGGGGAAGAACCGACGAACCCCACCAGGGACCACACACAATGACCCCCCGGGGTCAACAGCGACAAATACACAGGCCCCCGCCGGAGCCCGCTGCACCGACGTAGCCCCAGGGCCGGTCACCGAGGCCCGGGCACCGGGGACGCCCATCCCTCAGGCCCAGACCCGACAGGACCAGAGGACACGAGCCCCACCAGGCAGCCACCAGGCCGAGCCGACAAACGCCCAAGCGCCCAACCCCAGATAGTGAGGGCCCCAAGCACGCCCGCAGGCAAAGGAACACCCACCAGGAGGCCACATGGCAGGAGCGCGACACTAATTGGCAGCCATCTTGAACAATTTCCACTTATGAATAATCTTTCTCTCTGTAGGATGAACTTTAGTTTGGAAATGACCTTTGACCCTTCGTAAATTGACTGACAGCAACAGTTGCATCTCTAAGGTCATTGCTGAAGTCTTTTCACCCTGGCATTGTGTTAACACACACCTGTCTGCTCCAGAGCAGCAAACTGATGAAGCTCCTGCTGTTCTACAGGTGATCACACTGATGACGACCAGTTAGTTCATCGTTACATCTGATCAGCAGCTGAAGATGAACATCTTAACTCCTGTTGAAGCAGCTCAGGAAGAGTTTCACACACAGCTTTTATTTTCTTGGTCCCTTCTGTTGTGTGATTTTGTACACCTTTTGTTAGATGTGAACAGATTTATAACCTGGTAAAGAACAAACCATTTAACGTCTTCGTTCATAAAAACCTGAGAACAGGGTGGATTTTATTTCCTTGTTGGAAATTATAGTATTTTGTGCATTTCTAAGTTTATACTTTGCAATTTTTGTTTTTAGAGTTAGAAAACCAAACCTCACCTCACAAATGTAACAGTTGACATGAAAACTGCGGTCCAAAGCTACAATCCTGACAGTCTCCTCCTGCCCCGGTTCAGGCATGATGGGCTCGCCACAGACCGAGCAGCGCGGTGCGTACTTCCTGTCAGGGACGAGCATCAAACCCCTCAGTTAGTCGTAAATAAAGAAAACCTCCTGCTGCTGTGTGAATGTGTTCAAGTACCGATGAAAGTCGTCTATGCAGTGGATCTGAGACGTGGCGTCCACAGTGAAGGGCACCCCGTCCAGGCAGCAGTTGCAGACCACGCAGTTGAAGCAGCGGGGGTGGTAGGCTTTCCCCATGGCCCGCAGGATCCGGTCCAGGATGGGCTTCGAGCACTTTGAACAGCGCTCTAATGTACTCTGGACACAAACAGTTGTACAAGATGGAACTAGAGAAATCACATTTCCTGTGAAGATGCAGTGTGGATGCTTATAGCTGAAGAACTTGCTGAAAAACAGCTGAAATTAGCTAAAAGACATGTTTATATTTATAGCTGAAATGAAAAAACAAGCCTTAATTAGCAGAAGAAAACAGACAGAACACATTTAAGTTGAATTTGGTTTAAATTAGGAGAAATGAGCACCAAAAAAAAGAAAATTAGCAATAATTTTTTTTGCTGAAATTAGCAAAAAATTGCTGAAAAGGCAGAAAGAATGAGCTGAAATAAGCTAAAAGAAATGTGAAATTAGCTGAAAAGACTAAAGATAGCATAAAAACGGCTAAATTGTAGCTGAAATAGCAGAAAATTTTGAAATGAGCACAACGAGCTGAAATTACCATAAAGAAGGTAATTGGGTTGAAAATAGCAAAAATTACCATGAAAAACTTGAATTTATCTGAAAACAGCTGAAATTAGCTAAAAGACATGTTTATATCTATAGCTGAAATGAAAGAACACACCTTAATTAGCAGAAGAAAACAGACAGAACACATTTAAGTTGAATTTGGTTTAAATTGGGAGAAATGAGCACAAAAAAAAGAAAATTAGCAAGATTTTTTTGTTGTTGAAATTAGCAAAAAATTGCTGAAAAGGCAGAAAGAAGCTTAAACTACTAGAAGGAAGCAGAATGAGCTGAAATAAGCTAAAAAAAATGTGAAATTAGCTGAAAAGACTAAAAATAGCATAAAAACGGCTAAATAGTAGCTGAAATAGCAGAAAATGTTGAAATGAGCATAACGAGCTGAAATTACCATAAAAAAGGTTATTGGGTTGAAAATAGCAAAAATTACCATGAAAAACTTGAATTTATCTGAAAACAGTTGAAATGAGCTAAAACGGTAGCTGAATAGGTAGCACAAGCTGAAATTAGCAGAAGAAAGCAGAAATACGTGTTTGCCCATTTAGGCTGAAAGAAGTAGAAATGAGCACAAAAAGTGAAAATATTTTTTTAAAAAGCTGAAATTAGGAACAACAAAAAACAGCTGAAATAGCTAACAAATCAGAAAGAAGCTTAAATTACCAGCAGGAAGTTCAGAGAGCAAATGTTTTGCTGAATTAGGCTGAAAAAAGTGTAAATGAGTGCAAAAAATGGGGAATTAGTTGAAAAAAACTAAAATTTGCATAAAACTGCTAAATAGTAGCTGAAACTAGCAGAAAGTCTCCTCCCCACGCCCCAATTCATTCAATCTTTATTTATAGACAGGTTAGTCTCATTGAGCCTCGGGGACTCATTTACAAGATAGAAGAAGCACAAAAATGTAGTTAGCAGGGAAAAAAAGCTGAAATGAGCACAAAACAGCTGAAAGTAGCTGGGAAAAAGTAAAAATTTGCACAAAGAAGCTGAAGCAGAACAAAATGTGAAAGGAGCAGTAAAAGGTTGTAAACACATCTAAATATGTGAAGAATGTTAAATGAGCTCAATTCATTTTATATGAGGAAAAAGTGGCAGAAAAGGCTAAAGTTCATGTTGAAACTGTGACCTCATTTCA
>JBBPBX010033754.1:8359-26047 GCA_038048925.1 Garcialebias charrua
AAACACCCAAGTTAAATGGTAATTTGAAAATAACAGGTTAGCGTAGTGGGTGGAAGAATTTTAACTTAATAGATGGTTTGTTTGCGGCCGCAGTCATATTTCCTGTGACGATGTAGCAACTTTCATTCCTCATGCAACGTTTTGGACAAGAAAGTTGATCATTTTTTGGAGAAGTAGATCCTGTAAACTTGTCAGGGAGCATGCCACAATCAAATGGTCCAATACGTTCATGCTGTTGCTGTCCAAAAAAGATGGGTATTCCTGAAAGTGTTGACATGGCAACTGTTGCTGCGGTAACTGAACTGGGTCATATGTCCATGCAGATGGTTTTTATCCATTCTGGCTATGAAGGACAAAGTGCAGGAAAGGCAGTTTGTGAAGACAGGCTCAGTGAAGCGCAGCCCACAATAAGAATCATTATTTATGTTATCACTTTGCTCTTTATGATAAACTCTTGTGGTACAGCTCCAGCCTCAGAGCGCCCCTTGTTGGTTGCCCACTCCTTGGTTTTAGTTATTTGTGTTTTTTTTTTTTTTTTTCAGGTTTTGGACTGGATAGAGAACCATGGCGAGGCCTTCCTCAGCAAACACACGGGGGTGGGGAAGTCCCTCCATCGAGCCCGGGCTCTTCAAAAACGCCATGAAGACTTTGAGGAAGTGGCACAGGTAGCTGAGTTTATTTTACTTCCTGTTAGGGTTATACAACAGCGGATTAAATTGACTACGAAAAAACTGTTTTGTTTTTGTGTTATAAATGAAAATTTGGAGCTAAAAGTCAAAATTAGGAATGTGCGATATGGCATAAAATTCATATCACGATATGTATTGTGAAGGGTGGCGATAACGATATATATTGCGATATGTTTTTGGTATAAAACTTGCAATAGGAATGAAAAAAAGCATAGGGTGTCCTTTTGCCATAATTTATTTTGAAAACTGCTATACCACAAAATATTCTCTATTAAGAAAATTTCACTATTAGGTCCAGAATTTTTAAATAATTAACAACTCAAGCATTAGGCTTCTTTCTTATAGTGCAAAACAGTGCAAAATATATCTTGTGTAGTTTTAGCCATAAGTTTTAAATTAAAGAATATGTTGTTAACTCTTAACAGTTTCCAATATTGTCACTTAAGAAATGAACAGTAACAGAGCAGCATTTTACACTGAAAACACTTCACCCTCCAACCCTCTAGAGGGCGCCTCCTTCAGCTTTAAGGAGAGCTGACAAGGCAACCAGTTTCCTCGAGAAGGTCCTGGCTGCAGACTGTAGCGCGCATAGATAATATACACTAGATAAGACATCCCCGCTGTTGGCCAATGGACACCGACATCGTCAGACGGCGGCCATCTTGGCACAGACAGAACGCCCACTCTTAACATGAATGTGAATGGGGCATTTACTATTAAAATAACCATAACTTGCTTAATTTTCAACCGATTTTAAAACGGTTTGGTTTGTTATAAATGTGAGAGATGTTGTTATAATATGGTATACTTAAGATGGACGTTCACATGAAAATAACGTTATATAGACACTGTATTGCACTAGCAATATACACAATAAGATTATATTTACATCTATTTATAAATACATGTTTATTTCCAGCGAAATTAACTGACATATGTTACAATGCTAATAAATATTTAATACTATTTCATCATAAATAGCATTATTATTAGTGGTATGAAAATTATTTATGCAAATTTTTTCCCTACACATGCAAATATTATGTACATTATTACACAAACCTTGGTCAATATGTGTAGTTTATTTTTTTTAGATACATGAAAAGATTTAATAATCGGGAGATATAAATAAACAAACAAACAAACAAACAGAAATAAACATCTGATAGTGTGACAAGACTCTCAGTCCCTCGGTGCAACAGTAACTATTTAAACATTAAAACACTGAAACATATAATAATAAACATAAGCATAAAATAGTAAAACTGTAACACTGTCCTGAGTTTTTGCATAGTGGTAAATGAGTATGAAAATTTACACCAACTCTAAAACTAAAACACTAAACATTTAATGAACATAATACTGTCCTGAGTTTTTGCATACTAGTATAAAAGGTAAAAAAGTATAAAAGTACAGTATAACTATAAAATAAACTAAAGGTTCTAGCATTGACATTTGCAAAGTGGCAAAGCAGCATATGAGTTAATGTAATAATAATAATAATAATAATCATTTTATTTAAAAGCGCCTTTCATGACACCCAAGGACACTTAACAAACCAACACAGTGAATACAGAGCAAACATTATCAGCGACAAATTGAAATATACACCTGCCACGTCACCTGCCACGTCACCTGCCACCACTACTATACACAGTATATGTATGAGGTAGTAGTTCATGTTGTTATAGAGGCAAAAGTGGCATCATCATCAGCTCCCCTTTGTTTCTCAGAGTCAGCAGGTGGTAGCTCTTGTCTTCACTGGCAGTTGCGTCTGTCACCAGGCTGGCACGGCAGACATCACAGGACAACTTTCTCAATGCCCGTCACACAACAAAACCTTGAAATAGAGTTAGACAAATGAACAATATTAATAATAAACATAGTAAGTAAAATTAAGGTTACATTTCCTTTTTAGGACTATCATCTCATTATTTGACCATCATTTCAGTTTTTGAATATTATATGCTGAATGTTAGCACTACAGGTAATAGGTCAAATATAGTATAAGTCAACCTCTACCTGAAATGTACACAAGTGTGTTTTCCACAAGACCATCGAAGAGCAGTGTCCTGTCCAGGGCAACAAAACCCTCTCTTCTCAGGGCAACTTCCCACTGCCGCCTCCTCTCTCTGGTTTTGGGAAACCTTAAAAACATGAAGAAGCTGGTCATTATTTTCCACACTTCCTTTCTTTACCTTTGAATTATAGTAATGACAAGTATACACATATATCATACTTTTGGTGTGCTTGCATTTACTTTTGGTACAATAAAACAGCTATTAAAAATGGTATCAAAAAGAAACACTGAATCATAATCATAATTTATATAAAGATACTTTTACAAGCCTTATACCATACCATACCATTTTATTTATAGAGCACTTAAAACAACAACAAGGTCAACCAAAGTGCTGTAAATATATATTATGTATAATATTATGTCAATAATATTATCTCACATTTTTTGTGTGTAGCGTGACGTGTAATGTGCACTGATCCAAAATATAACTATGATTATTCTAATTAAAGTAATAATACTGTCACAGAGTCTTACAGGTGAAATGTGATCCCAAGGTTTCTTGTTTTGATGTTACGTCTATTGGAGCATCCATAGGCTGCACAAAAGTCAGGCATCTTGTCAAAGAGTATTTCTGTAAAACACAAAGCAGTAATTAGTGTTGAACATACCAAACCGCTTGGAAATCATGTGCAGCTTTAGTTCAGTTAAAAACAAAGAGCTCCTAGTGATCTAAGAATGCTGGGGAAATGTTTGGAATACTAGCTAGCCCTTAATCAAAGGCTCTGGTTAATAGTCTGCTAATAAATACAGTCATGATCAAGACAGTCATTTAGACAAAAGATTAGTTTGTTTTAAAATAGTTATTGGTGTAATAAAAACAGAATTTAAATTCTAGATTCTCGATGAGTGTGACACCCAAAACACGAATAAAACCTTTTAAAAAAGATGAAACTGCTGTCTGATTACCAAAGAAATCATAGCCACGTTAATAACGTTTTTAAAAACATAAACCGTTTGTAAATCCGTCAAGATTACAGCGAGTTAAGTGTATTTTTGTTTGTATAAATCCCTCACCTCCATACGGTTTCCACAGCTGCAGCTAATGTTTTTGTCTGTGGCAAGATGGCTGCCGCTTGACGACGCCGCTGACTCCTCCTCAGCTTATCTAGTGTATATATATATCTATGGTAGCGCGGACCGGTGTCAGTCCCGGAAGTGGTTATTACACTCCGGAAATGAAGGGGGCGCTAGTGGCGCTATTAGGGGGGCACTAGTGGCGCTATTAAAACACGCAACAACAACAAAATGAATGGAAATTAATATTTTAAAGGCACTAGTGGCGCTATTTAAAAAAAATAAAATAATGGAAGTTAATATTTTAAAGGCGCTAGTGGTGCTATTACAATTTTTTAAATGGAAATTAATATTTTAAAGACAAATGTTTATGTTTATTAAATTTGTTCATTTTTTTACAAAAGAAACAATACAAGACAATCCCATAAATGATAATGTACAAAATATAAAAAAATGAAAGGTAGCAGAAAGAAGAATAAATCTTATTATATCTGCCCCTTTTTTCAAACAATCAGATTAAACAATAATAATCTTCCACCAACAGTACAAAATGACTAACTCTTTCTAATTTTCTAACTAATACAATACACATTACGTCATATATTTTTTTTAACAAATTCATTTTGATCATTTTCTTAAATGTAAACATTGACTTGGCATTTTTAACTACATTCTCCAAGCCATTCCATAATCTAATTCCCTGGATTGAGGTAGAACGTCCCTTCAAACTAGTTCTGAATTGTGGTTTTACAAACATCTCTGTCCCCTTAAGATTATAACAACTTTGTCTTTTAACAAAATGCATTTGGATATTTAAAGGTAATGCATTATTTGGAGCCCTATACATAACTGATAAAATATTATAGTCTACCAAATCATGGAACTTCAATAACTTCAGTTGATAAAATAATGTACAAATGTACATTAGGAACACTATCATCCATTAATTATCATACATGCACACTTATCCCTATTACAATTTTTTTAATGGAAATTAATATTTTAAAGACAAATACATTACATTAGGAACACATTTATCCATTCATTAATTATCATACACACACGCTTATCCCTATACTGTAGTGGGTTTGCCAGAGCTGCATTCCAAAAACTATAATATGCTTGGTTGCAGGTGAGCTCAAATATTATCGTTGTTTACCATAATGTGTCATTGGAAACTTCATAAACTGCGCTCAAATATCCAATTGTTTCAAAACCCAAAGGGATTAATTAACACTCAGTGAGAGAAAGTAGTTTTTAGAATGTTTGTCAAGAAATGATCTTCAGCAGTCGGATCCCGGCAGTAGACGTTGCAAGAATGGTTCACTGTGGATGAATAAATTTGATTCTATATGAAAACATTTTTAAATAGTCACCGGATACATAAATTAAGCCTGTGTGTAAATTGTAACAGGTGTTATTCAATTGTTAAACAATGCTGTTACAATATATGTACAACTACTTTATTGGTTCTACTTTCTCTTTAATATATTAGAGCTACAATGTAACTTTGCCTGGAAACAACACCATTTCTACAAAAAACTAAAAAATGTAAATCAAAACTACAACAAAAGGAACACTCAAAAATGTACATAATGTTTAAATAACACATTGTGAAAAACAAAAGGATGACTGAACAATTCAAAAGGCTAATGTACTTCAGCAGAAATGATTTAAAAAGACATGTCACCAAAAAAGAACAACAATGTGTGACAACTGAAATGTGTGGACAGTGTAAAACAACTAATATTCTCCTTGCATTCAGTACTGACATTCAGGGCAGTGTCCAGGTATGCCATCAGAGTAGTAACGACTCCTCATCTTCCATTTCCGGTGAAGCCCACACAGTCTATATATGCCGTTTGCAGGAAGAACACGTAACAACAGCAAAACAATAATTAACACTTTATATCTCTCAGCATCATACCCTTTCCATCTGTACTGTCATGAAAATGCTGTGGAAACAAAACATTTTTTCTTGTTAAAAAAAATCATTTATGGTTTCAGTGTCAATTGCACATAAAGAAATACACATATAAATTAATAGTTCAGAGTCAGAGTCAGAGTCAGAGAGTCTTTATTGTCATTTGCACCGCATGTGGTACATGTGATGAAAACGAGATTATGTACACGGGGTCCCAGTTACATCCAACAACAAATGCAAGAGAAAAACAGTAATAACATCTAGAATTAACTAAGAAAAACATCAACTAGTAATACACTAAGCCTAATATAGTGGAAATAAACAGCAGCACGAACATGAGTTTGTATGAGCAGATGGTCACAGATGAACACAGCAACAAGAAAACAGATCAGCATCAGCATGATGTGATATTTTGCAGTGTTTATTTTTTATTTTATTTTTATTTATTCATGAGTCTAACAGCCTCAGGGTAGAAGCTGTTCCTCAGTCTAGTGGTTCTACACTTGATGCTCCTCAACCTCCGTCCTGAGGGGAGTGGGGCAAAGAGTGAGTGTGCTGGGTGAGTGAGGTCTTTCATGATGCAGGTGGCTCTTTTCCTGCATCTGGAGGTGTAAATGTCTGTGATGGTGGGGAGACTGACTCCAACAGACTTCTGTGCAGCCTTCACCACTCTCTGTAGAGCTTTCCTCTCTTCAACTGTGCAGCCTCCATGCCACACGTTGATGCTGGAGCACAGGATGCTCTCCACTGCACACCTGTAGAAGGAGGTGAGGACTGGGCTGCTCAGACCAGCTCGTCTCAGCCGTCTGAGGAAGTAGAGTCTCTGATGACCTTTCTTGATCAGGCTGGTGGTGTTGTTGCTCCAGCTGAGGTTATCATTCATGTGTACACCCAAGTATTTGTAGCTGGAGACCACTTCCACTGCAGACCCACCTATTTTCAGTGGGGCATGGGTGTGTTTATTCCTTCTGAAGTCCACAATCATCTCCTTTGTCTTTGCACCAGCTCTCCAGATGTTCCACCTCCTGTCTGTAGCTGGACTCATCATTGTTTGTGATGCATCCCACCACCGCTGTATCATCTGCAAACTTAACAATATGACAGCCTGGATGTGTGGCTGTACAATCATATGTGAGCAGAGTGAACAGAAGGGGGCTCAGCACACACGTGTACATAAAATGTACACATATGTGTACATTTTAAAAATTAACCTCAATTTGTGCCTTTGATACTTTGGCATAGGTGTGGTCATCAGCACACAGAGTCTGTAAAAATATAGATAAAGTATTTTCAAAGTCTAAGATGAACCCAAGTCCAAATAACAGAAAAACTGCTTCAACTTTTTTAATTGTTCTATACTGATTTTGTTTCAGATTTTAAAAATTAAGCATAGCATAAAAGTGCATTGTGAATGGACATAATACAATTTACATGATTCAAAACTACACATGTATGAATTTGAACTAAACTTTACCTCGTATTTTGCCCTCTCATCAGCTTTTTTCCACTTTCTCTCCTTTTGTAGTTCTTCTCTGAACCTTTGAAAAAGGACAAATTCAATATTTTCTTTACAAAACTGACTTATGTGTAACATGATGTGGTACAGTGCACCATCATTACCTCACAGGGAAGTTTCACAGGAGAGTGAGAGTCCACCATCTTCGTATTGTCATCATGTCATTCTGTGGACATCACAGGTTCAGATTTAATGAAATCTCCAACCGAAAGCATGCACTCTCATCTGTTTCCTTACCTCCGTGAAATCAAATGGTGCTTCCATCACAAAGTAGAGAGCATACTGTGGAGAAACATGTGATTATGTCTTCTGAGCGGACAGGAGTCTGTGTTCCCTGCAAGTTGGCATCTGGTGGCTGGACAGGAGTCTGTGCTGATGCCCAGCTGGACACCATGTTGACAGTCATAGTGTGTTTCACCAAATGATTCAGAAACCTGTCCCTTCTGTCAATGGTTAACAAACAGTATGGGCAATGAAAGTGTGTCTGTACAGGGTAGGCCACATCTGAAGATATGGAATCTGCAGTAACAAAAAGAAATGAATAAAATTTAAAATATATAAACTACAGATATGTTTAAACAAGAAATGGTTCATTCCCACTCAAAATAGAGCAAGGACACAGTGTAATGTAATAGCTACAAACATACAACAAAAATGTAATAACACATCAGGAAATATACAAATGATTTGTTTAAAAAAAGGCATGTCTGAAATGAATCACTTTATGTTCTTTAACATTATTCTTCCAGTTTTGCACGATTCAACAAGTAATTTTATGAGTCACAATGGCTTCCAGGTAATAAATTTATACAGCAAACAATTAATTAAAATTGTGAAAGTAATATTGCTCAAACAACCAAAGGGAAGTATTAACTAATTAATTAGATTTCCCCATTTACTCTGTAACTTTTGACACACACACACACACACACATATATATATATATATATATATATATATATATATATATATATATATATATATATATATATATATATATATATATATATATATATATATATATATATATATATATATATATATATATATATATATATATATATATATAATATATATATATATATATATATATATATATATATATATATATATATATATATATATATATATATATATATATATATATATATATATATATATATATATATATATATACTATTTTGCCATATGTTAATACTTTTTTTAGTAGATTTTGTTGATATGCAACCTAATGCGAGTAACTTTACTGAATGAAGAACCTATTTTAACCCATAAATAAACATGACACGCAGATAAATGTTGTTTATATTAGGTTTCTTCTAACATTAGTTTGTTGACTTATATACTAAAAATATATTGAAGTAGAGGGTACTACACCCACCTATGATGGCAGCTTGTAGTTTATTTAAAATAAAAATAAAAAAGACTTTCCAGAAATGTTGGTGTACAAAAACATATATAAAAAAAGATTAACATTTAATGATAAAAAAAACCCACTATAAAACTGTTAAGAAAGTAAATAAATAAATAGAATAAAGGATAGTGTAAGTGTAGTTTCACATACCGTTATGTTGAACTGTAGGGGACAGCAATATTAATGAAAAAAGTTTTAAGAAGGTAAAAATACCTTTTGCTGACGTGCGTTTTCCACTGTGTGGCCTCCACCTCTCAACTTGCGCTGACAGTGGTCCGTCTGCAGGCTACAGCGATCATGAAAATAGCGCCCCCTTCATTTCCGGAATGCAATAGCACCACTTCCGGGACTGACACCGGTCCGTGCTACAGTCTGCAGCCAAGAGTACTTGAGTTAATGGGGCGGCCGTGGTGTAGTGGTAATGGCAGTCGACCCCTGATCGGAAGGTTGGAGGTTCGAATCCCGCGTCCGCCCACCATGTGTCCTTGTGTCCCTGGGCAAGACACTTAACCCCGAGTTGCTCCCGGTAGGTCTGGATGGCGCCTTGCAAGGCAGGCTACCACTACCGGTGTATGAATGTCTGAATGAATGGGTGGATGGCTGGTATTGTAAAGCGCTTTGGGGCTCCTCACAGGGGGCTGGAAAGCGCTATATAAATAAGCTCCATTTACCATTTATCATTTTGTACTGCTGGAAGATTATTATTGTTTAATCTGATTGTTTGAAAAAAGGGGCAGATATAATAAGATTTATTCATCTTTCTGCTACCATTCATCTTTTTACATTGTGTACGTATCATTAATGGGATTGTCTTGTATTGTGTTTCTTTTGTAAAAAAAATGAACAAATTTAATAAACATACATTTAATAAACATATAAATCATAAACCTCTCTGTGGATATTTTTTCTGCTTACAGAGTGTAATTATATGAGTTTCATTTACAAACTGTTGGCCTGTATAAGACATTTGAGATAAAATTCTAATTTTTATTCGTTTTTTAAGAGACGGAATTGTCTCGTAGCTTCGGTTTTATTTCCGTTTATATTGTTATAAATCATAAACCACTCGACAGATATTTTTTAGGCTTTCAGAGTGTAATTATATGGGGTTTAATGTACAAACTGTTGACCTGTATAAGACATTTGAGATAAAATTCAATTTTTTACAATTTATTTTATAGTAGCGCACGCGACCATTTGGAAGACGTCAAACCGAAACAATTTAAATTCAGCAGATTTGACCATTTCGTGAATTGATTAAGGAACGGTTAAGCTCAGGAACCCTTGTGCTATAATGTCAGCTAAGAAATATATTTTTTCTCAGCAAAGAAATAATAGTTTTTACCGTGTTAATCTTGTAAAGTCCTTCCATGCTGGCTCGCTTCTGTGGCCGCCATTTTCAGCAGGGCAAATGAGGCGCTGACGCGTCGTGTAGCGGTGACGCATAATAGATGCATCTTATAGGGCGGAGCGTGTTATTTATGGATTTTTCCAATTTATTGACAATAATTGGACAAAGCGGGTTATACACAGAAGCGTGTTAAACGCCGAAAAGTACGGTAACTCTGATCTTCATAGTGGGGGATTTTGTGGAAAGGATTTGATCAGTAAATGTCTTACCTGTGATCTTTAAACAACCTCCGTTTGGTAAGAGTTTAATTCTGACTGGAATGATGAATAACAACTAAGCAGAGTCAAGACCAAAGTAGATTGCTGTCGACTTTAATTGTTTTTAAAGACATTGATTTAAAATAGCAGCTGTCGTGTATCCAAGCTAACTTGTGATAACTAAATATAACATTAACCTGTTTGATCTCCATAATTGATTTTAAGGCTCATATTAATACAATAGGCGTGTCTGTCTCTATCTGTGTGGCAGGGCTACTCCCGGGAACTGTTCCAGTTTGAAGAAGATCGCTTCGACAGCGTTCCTGCTCTGATCCAATTCTACGTGGGCGGGCGTCGGCCCATCTCCAAGGCCTCGGGCGCCGTCATCTTTAACCCAATCACCCGGACCCTTCCTCTGCGTGCCATCGCTGAGCGACCTGCAGAGGTGAAGAACAGCAGCAGAGGTGGAGCGGAGAAGAAAACAATCAGGCACAGCATCAGACGCAGCCTCAGCTCCTCGCAGAAAGACACCCTGCAGGTCATCAACCCTCTGCTAAGGTTGGAGCAGAGTACGGTGCTGGTACAAAATGCAAACAGATACAGGTGGTCTATTAAATGTTATTTCTCTGAATGGAAGGAGTGGGAGTCAGCCTGCTAACTTGGAGAACGTTGGAAGGAGGCCTTCAATTCAGTCTGCGCAGTCCGACAGCAACCTACCAACTGGTACGTTATCCACACGTGTTTTATACACGCGTGCGTCTGCACGTCACCGCTCAACATTAACGCTCCTGAACACATCACCAGGGTCGTCCCCCCCTTCTTTTTGTAATGTGCAACGTTGGACTTGGAGCTGATATACTTTATGATGTAAATGCATCATGCTTAAAATAATGATAAAGGTAAAATGAAACCTGTTTTTCAAAACATCAAATTTCATGCTCAATAATGCAGGTTTAAAAAAAATCCAACAAGATACACTCAGGTCATCTGGACTTTTTTATTCTATTTTTGGTTGAGATGTTTTGTCCTTCATTCAAAGGACTTTGTCAGTCCAAGGACGCACAACAAACAAAGTCCCACAAGCTGCACACTCACATAGTGGACCAACCAGTTTGCTAGTGATAAGATGCTTTCTGAGGCCCTCCCTCTCCCCCGTCAGCTCCTCTGAGGCAGCCATAGCCAAAGTGGTTCAAAACATCAAAGTTCATGCTCAGTAATCCAGGTTAAAAAAATAAAAAATCCAGCAAAATTAAATCAGATCATCTGGATGATTTCTTTGTTGTTGAGACATTCCGTCCTTCATCCAAAGGATTTAATCAGTCCAAGGAGCCACAACAAGCAAAGTCCCACAAGCAACACACTCGATAATGGACAATATGGTGGTGATAACATGGTTTCTGGGGCCCGCCCTCTCCCCCATCGACTCCTCTCAGCGCCCTCCCCCCTATCAACTCCTCTGAGGCAGCCATAGCCGAAGTGGTTCAAAACATAAAGTTCATGCTCAATAATCCAGATAATAAATCCAACAAAGTTCAGTCTGGTCATCTGGACGGCTTCTTTTTTGTTTGAGACGTTTCATCCTTCATCCAAAGGACTTCATCAGTCCGAGGAGCCACAAACAAACTCAGTCCCACAAGCAGCACACTCACAGTGAACAAACCAGTTTGCCAAGTTTTGCTGAGTTTGTTTGTGGCTCCTCGGACTGATGAAGTCCTTTGGATGAAGGACGAAACGTCTCAAACAAAAAATAAACCGTCCAGATGACCTGACTGAACCTTGTTGAAAACGTTTTTGTTTCTGAAATGTTTACTTAGTTTGAGAGTTTACCACACTAAATCCTGTTTGTAAAACAGACAAGTTCATGCGCTGATATAAAATTATATTGCTGTAGTTACACAAGATTTCACATTTTTCATAAAAAAGTATGTTTACAGGCATGTGAAATGAAGTTCTGTGAAATATTTTTGTGGCTCAAGACAAAACTGTGCAAACTCAAGTTTCAAGTTTAAAAATGAGGGGGAAAGTAGAAAATGTGGAGTTGGAATATTTTGTTTCCATCAGCCAGACTGTCATGTAATATTTCAAATATTCTCCTTTGAAAAATGCTAAGAAAATGAGGGATGGCTCAACATTTTTGCAAAAGAATTTAAACTAGAGAAATTGCAATTCCTGCAAAAATGCAGTGCAAATACTTGTTGCAAAAGAACTTGCTGACCGTGGAAATTAGCTAAATAAAGTCAAAGTCAAAGTCAAAGTCAACTTTATTGTCAGATCTGCAATATGTACAGTGCAGGACATACACAGGACCGAAATTGCGTTTCTCTCAGTCCCTCGGTGCAACAGTAAACATCTAAACATTGAAACACTGAAACATATAATAATAGACATAAGCATAAAATAGTAAAACTAACACTGTCCTGAGTTTTTTTTTGCATAGTGGTATAAAAAAAGAGTATAAAAAGTATAACTAAAATAAACTAAAGGTTTCTAGCATTGACATTTGCAAAGTGGCAAAGCAGCGTATGAGTCAATGTACACAGTATATGTATGAGGTAGTAGTTGATGTTGTTGTAGAGGCAAAAAGTGGCATATGCAGTAAGGCACATTGGGCATCCCTAAATAAGACCGTTCAGAGCACACTGTATATGTACCAGCAGTGGTGTAGATATTAGAGTAGTGTAAATAAATGTAAACAGTAGTAATTACATGTAAGCAGTAGTAATAAAAGTAAACAGTATTAATAAATGTAAACAGAGAATGTAAACAGTATTATGATTATAGGCAGTGATGTAATACAGACATTAGTGCAAGTATGAGAAGTAGTGCAAACTGTACATGTAATACATGCTGAAATGTAGCTGAAATGGAAGAACAAGCCTAAATGAACAGAAGAAAGGAGAAAGAACAGAAATGTGTGGAATTATCAGAAGGTTTAAATAAGCAGAAATTAACACAAAACTCAAGAAAGTAGCTAAAAAAAGTCTAAAATTTGCACACACACACACACACACACACACACAAAAAAAAAAGCTGAAAAGTAGATAAAAATGCAGAAAGAAACAAATTACCAGAAGGAAGCAGAACAAACTGAAATGAGCTAAAAAAATGGAATTAGCTAAAAAAAAAGAAGATGCTAAAATTAACATAAAACAGCTAAATAGTAACTGAAAGAGCAGAAAAAGCTGAAACTATCAGAAATCAGCTGAAAGGAGTATAAAAAGCTGAAATTTGCAGAAAGAAATTACCGGTATGCTAAATGTAGCAGAAATTACCATAAAAATCAAATTGATCAGAAAACAGCTGAAATTAGCTTAAAAGGTAGCTGAAATGGTAGAACAAGCTTAAATTAGCAGATGAAAGTAGAAAGAGCATGTTTGCCCATTTAGGCTGAAAGAATCAGAAATCAGCAACAAAAAAAAACCCAAAAAACTGAAATTATCTGAAAAAAAAGCTGAAATTAGCAAAAATAAATGAATAAATAAATATCAATAATAAAATTTAAAAAAACAGCCAAAAGGTAGCTATAAAGCAGAAAGAAGCTGCAAGTACATGGCGGAAGTGGACAGAGCACATTTTTGCTGAATTAGGCTGAAAAAAGTTGAAACGAGTGCAAAAAATGTAGAATTAGCAGAAAAGACTTAAATTAGCATAAAACAGCTACCGTATAGCTGAAATAGTAGAAAAATCTGAAACTTGCAGAAATAAGTTGAATGGACCATAACAAGGTGAAATTAGCAGAAAGAAGTTAGCACAAAAATGTTGTAGCTAGTTGAAAAAAATCTAAAAGGATCACAAAACAGCTGAAAAAATAGCTGAAAAAAGTTTAAGTTTGCACAATGAAGCTGAAAGAAACTGAACCAGAACAAATCATTCACCACTTGCTTCTGCCGAGGTCGGACGCTTCCCCTCCCTCTCCGCTTTGCTTTGTCTGTCCGTGAAACTGCTTCTGAGTCTCTCTTGCATATTTTCCGAACCATAATTATGGATTTATTCAGCCAGTTGGTCCCTCTACACAATTTGATAACATTTCTTCAAAGAGAAGACAGGCTGTAGGTGAACCGATTTGCCCTGTTGGCACGCACACAGCTGGATATCTCATCGACTTGAAGACTTGATCAAGTATCTATCTTTGCTGTCATCTGTGGAAGACGCATATTTACGGTAATTGGATTTATGATAACTGGTTCCTGCTTTTTAATTCAGCTGGTTGCTGGTTTTATCTACAATCAAGGAAGTCATCAGCAGCAAATTGAGACCCGACCACGCTGCTTGCCTTTGTGATGGCTTTGTTCGTGCCCGTGTACCCAGACTCAATTGCCTTGGGTAGAATAGATCAGATCTCTGGGATTTTTTTTACTCAGGCACGTCGTTTCCATCGGTGTGGCCACGTAATTTGGACATTTCTGAACCGTTTTTGGACCAACACAGACTCAAGGTAGACGTCATTATGTTCTGCCTGTACCCAAAACAACTGTGTGTTTATCTGAATCTGACTCCCCCGGCTGGCCTTGAAGGCCACCTTATCTGAATACGCCTCGAGGACATGTAATCTGACGCTCAACCCCGCCCATCGTGGAACTCCACCGTCAACCAGAGTGAACCAGCTGAATAAACATTCTGTCATCATTTCAGGACTCTTGGATTCTCATTAGCGTTGACCTTGGCCATTCCCTGACATTCTCGAGAATATTTACGGATCTCATCGGAGGGAGCTGTTGATTATTCCATCCTTATCAGAACTCTTACAGTGCCCTCGAGAGCGTCCATGGACATTGCTTACCGCTCTCTATGTCTCCCCCCCTCTGCAGAATGTCTATGTCTCTATGTGCTTGTTTGTTTGGGCTGTTTTGTAATATTAGAATTTTTCTTCTCAGGCAAGAAGAAAGATTTTAATAGGATTTTTTTTCCGCCTTCAATTCCTAATGTGTCCAGTTTCATTACTTTTTGTCTGTCTAAGCAGATCTCACTTGTAAATGAGTCTTCTAGGCTCAATGCGACTTATCTGTCTAAGAAAGGTTGAATGAAAAAAATGTGAAAGGAACAGTAAAAGGTTGTAAACACATCTAAAGATCTGACGGATGTAAAATGAGCTCAATTCTATATGATATTTATTCAGGCGTTCAACAAAACACTCCGTCTGAGAACACGAGCCCTGACCCCATCTCTCCGGTGTTTCGCACCGGCAGTGAACCTCTACTGACTCCACAACCACGGCACGCAAGACCCCTCCATCCAGGTAATATTTAGGCACGAGCCCATGTCTAGCTTTTCTCCTGTGAAATCCTTACGTCTGTCTGAAGTCTCCTCTCGGTGCCGGCAGGTGGTGGTGTAACGCTGCGAGGGTCAGATGGCCAGCTGCACCCCAGAGCTCCTCCTAAACCTCTCAGGGTCTCTACTGTTTTCCCCAATGCCATTCCGCCCCCTCCCTCAGACCCAGATGAAGATCCCTCGTCTTTCTACGGTGAACTGGTCATACAGGTGGACAAACTTCTCATCTCTTTTGTTTGTCAGGACAAGAAAACAGGCCCTCAGGGAGTCTGTTGAAGTCATCGTAAAAAGTTTGAATTCCTTTGTTATTGTTGTGCTTAGGTACCACAGTCGCAGCAGAAAGGCCACGTGGACCGCCTGCGTGCAGAAGAGAAGTGGCAGAGCCGCGCACGCATCACAGAAACTTCCTTTGGGTTTTTGGAGGCCCAGAAGGTGGAGACACCAGCAGCAGGAGGAGTGGAGGACTGGCATTTTAAACGGCCACATGTTCGTATAGATTACATTTACTTCACTGTCTATAGTGTTGGCTCCAAGTGTCACATGTTTGAACTCATTTCCAATATTTATTTTCCCATTACAAGCTTAACATTTAAAAATCCATCTATCTATCTTCGTTTAACGTCCGTTTTCCCAATTCCGGGGTGGGACGCTACATCTTTGTCGCCAAGTTTTTGATGCCAGATTAGGCGGTCAGTTGTGTCCAGTTCATTGAGGTTCAGCGCTTTCAGATCTTGTTGAACCGTTTGCACCCAGGTCTTTTTCGGACGGCCTTTGGGATGGGTGCCAGTTACTTCAAGGTTTTCAACAGCAAGTATAGCACTGTTTTCACTTTGTCTAACATGACCGAACCACTGCAAACGGTGTCGCCGGCATGCGTCCTTAATAGCACATAAGCCAGCTCGACGCAGGATTTCGGTCGATTGGATGTGATCTTTAAGACTAATGCGTTGCATCCATCAGAGCATTTTCATGTCGGTTCGGTGAAGTTGCTGTTCGAGTTTTGTTGTCATTGGCCATGTTTCTGCGCCATACAACAGCACGGGTATCACTGAGCCATAGAGTCTTGAACGTAGGAGTAGTGGGATGTCGCGCCGCATCAGTATAGAAGCGAGTAGATGCCATTTATTCCACGCCACACGTATACGTGCCCGAACGGCAGCTTCGGCTGTTCCAGTACAGTCCAACACATCCCCTAGATATTGAAACGACTTGACTGTTTCGACGCCAACGGCTCCAATTGTTACCAAAAGCTCCAGAAGCTGAGTTGTTCTGCCAGCAGTAATTTGGAACATCGTTTCATTTGTTGCAGACTTGACACGACTTTTTACAGATGATACATGGACAATTATTATTATTTTTTAACATTTAAAAATGTCCATGTATAATCTGTAAAAAGTCGTGTCAAGTCTGAAACAAATGAAACGATGTTCCAAATTACTGCTGGCAAAACAACTCGGCTTCCAAATCAAGTCATTCTCAAAAGGTCAAAGTTCATGCTCAACAATTCAGGTAAAACAGTCCAACAAAGTTCAATCAGGTCATCGGGACGGTTTGTTTTATTGTTGAGATGTTTCATCCTTCATCCAAAGGACCTCATCAGTCAGAGGAGCCACGACAAACTCAGTCCCATAGGTGGCTCACTCACATAGTAGGCCAATCAGAGGAGTTGATGGGGGAGAGGGCAGACTCCAGAACCCATCTTATCACGATAAAACTGGTTGTCCCACTATGTGAGCAAGCCACTCATGGGACTGAGTTTGTTGTGGCTCCTCGGACTGTGGAAGTCCTTCGGATGAAGTACCGAAATGCTTCAACAACAACAACAAAAATAAATAAACTGTCCAGAGGACCTGATTGAACTTTGTTGAATTCACAAAAAAGGAGAATTTTGACACAAATCAATGTCTGACATGTCTTGAAAAAGCAAAACAATGTTTGCTTCTTGACAAGAAATTTAAATTTTTATTGTCTGTTCTGCTAAAGTCATCAAAGTTATTTTGTTTCTAGTTTTTTGGGCTTTGTTTCATCATGGAATACAATTTGTTTTCCAAGTTCAGACAAGTCATGATGGATCTTTCCCATTCTTTTTAGATTCTCAGCATGGCGGTAGTCCAGAATAATCTTCAACCTGTCGAGCAGAGGAAAAGACTGATCATAGTTTTAGTTTGTGTT
>JBBPBX010033755.1:3632-16191 GCA_038048925.1 Garcialebias charrua
CATATATACAGTGGCACAACTGGTAAAGCTGCTGCCTCTCAGCGAGAAGGTTGCTGGTTCAAATCCCGGTCCGGGGGCCTTTCTGGGTGGAGTTTGCATGTTCTCTCCGTGCATGCGTGGGTTTCCTTCGGGTACTCCGGTTTCCTCCCACATACCAAAAACATGCATGTTAGGCTGTTTGGTAACTCTAAATAGCCTATATGCCACGGGTAGTGGTGACGTACTTCCGTTGAAATATGACTCACACGCTTCACTTCCGGCTCTCATCTACTACTGTTGTTGTTAGCGGTAGCTTCTAGAACTAGACCATGTAAAAGACACAAAAGGTAAATTATCTGCGAGCTACTGGTACAACAAGAGAGATTTGTTGTGTGCCGTTGTGTCCAGTGAATAGCAGGTACAATAGAGCGCTTAGGTTTTTATATTTTAATGCCACAGTTCGTGGCTAACCGAGTTAGCCTTAAAGCTAACACTCGGTTGTAGCCGGCGTTTTAAACCTCAGAATATTCAAGAGCCAGCATCAAACAGTGGTTAAAAAGGAGCTGTACCTGCATTGTTCCAGTGGAATAGATCCCTTCCACTTCCATGACCGGGGCTTTGGGAGAAGCAGCAGAGAGGACAGCGAGGAGGAGGAGAACACAACAACAGCTGCTGCAGCTCAGTAAGAAACACCGCAGTGAAGAAACACGATTATCACTCGACTCCACACCCTGCACTTGTAGATTTAATGTTGGAGTCATGATGAGTGATTTAATAAAAGTTTGTAACTACATACTTTTAAAATAATATTCAGATTTTAACATATGTTTTCTAATCTGTAAATATGTTTGTAAACTCTTAGTAACTTCAGAGCTGTTACACCTCTGAAATATTCTCTGCCGTTTCCTTTAATATGAAACCAGAACTGTTTCACTCCAATTAAACATTTAATTTCCTGAGATGTAATTAATTTATTTTAAAGCATAACTCTCATAAAGAGTTCTCCGTTTGGTTTTTTACTTGTAGGTAAATATGAACACTTGTTTTGTTTTTTCCAGGTTTGCATCATCTGACCTCCTGATGTGTTTCTGGCCCATGACTGCTCTGCTCTGCCATTCATGGTCGGTGTTCACCAAGAACTGAGAGGAACTCCCCATCAAGTTCAACTTGTGTTTATTTGTCTTATACAGGTTAACACAGAGTTAACAGTACAATGAAGTGCTCAGGATGAGAAGAGCAGATTTGACTTGCTAAAAATCAAAGAACAAACTACTGTACGTATACTAAAAGCATGCACAGTGAAAAAGTAATTATAATATTCACAAAGTCCTGAAGAGAGACGGATATAACAATGCAGCAGGATGAATTTGAATTAACTACTGCAAGTATTTCAAGCTAGTAATATAAGCTAACATGCTAAAGTTTTATATGGTATACTGTATATATTATATATATATTACATGAGAGCAATAAGATAAATGGGAAAAGTTAGTGTTCTGATGTCATGTTGAGAATGATTCTCAACTACTACCATATCAAATTTATCCTTAATGGGATTTTGTTGTTGAGTTTTGCCAGCTGTCATCTTGAATTGGATCAATTCCAAAAGTTTATTTGACATTGACGTAATGCTTTCTGAAAGTTTCATTAAAATCTGTCCAGAATTTCATGAGGTGTTTTGCTAACAGACAGAATTGACTCCAATAGTTAATGTCAAATATATTTCAAATTCAGTTATTTTTATTTTATTTAACCTTTTATTTATACAGGTAGTCTCATTGAGTCACAATAACTCATTTTCAAGAGAGACCTGTTTGGGAGCTGATGGTGGGGGTTGAAGGCCTTGCTCAGGGGTCCAGAGTGAGGGTGGAGGCAGGTGTGGGTGTTTCACCTTTTCCATCCACGTTTTGATGTTGTCTTCCTGGGGAGTTTAACAGGCAACCTTCTCTAACCTCTGTTCCACCTCTCCCCCAAGTTTTAAGTCTGTGCTCAGAATATGAGTTAAGTATCACTTTCAGCAACTACCGCAGCAACTGTTACCTTTTTTTCTGTAACATTGAAGTTGTCACCATTTTTGTGCTGTTGTGCAAAGGCATGTCAGCCGTGGTGACCAAATTAAATCAGGCTGACTCCAAAAGGTAATCAGTCGTAGATTACACTTTCGTCCATCCTTCATCTTTTCTTAGCAGTCAGTAATAATCAAAACAGGAAAAATCAGTTGTGCATTGTCATTGTGGAGATGTTTATCAAACTCATCAGTAGACAAACCAGTCTGACAAGTTTAAAGTTAACAAAACATGAAAATCCTTTTTGCAGTTTATATCATACTCAATTTGAAATGAATTTAGATGATTAAAAGTGACATGAGCGCTGATGTTGTATGACTCACAGTAAGTCACATCTGCAGCTGGGGTCAAAGTCACAAACAATCAGGGATTTATAATAATAATAATAATCATTTTATTTTAAAGCACCTTTCAGGACACCCAGAGACACTTCACAGCAAGAAAACAAACAAACACAGTTCAAACATCAGCAGTAACAAATTGAAATATAAAATAAAGAAAGAATATAAAATACAAAAGAATATAAAATACATTTAGTAAAGTTAATGATAAGCTAGTCTAAAGAGATGTGTTTTCAGAGCAGTCTTGAACAGAGAAAGGGAGGTGGTGTTTCGAAGGTCTGGCGGTAGAGCGTTCCAGAGGTGAGGGGCAGAGCAGGTGAAGGCCCTGCTCCCCATGGTGGAGAGGCGGGCAGAGGGTACATGGAGATGTAGCGAAGAGGAGGATCTGAGAGAGCGTGATGGGATGGAGATTTGTAGGAGGTCAGATAGATAAGGAGGGGCAAGGTTGTGGATAGATTTGAACGTGAGGAGTAGAATTTTGAAGATGATGCGTGATTTAACCGGGAGCCAGTGGAGCTGCTGCAGGACAGGAGTGATGTGGTTATAGTAGGAGGTTTGAGTGATGACACGGGCAGCTGAGTTCTGGACCATCTGTAACTTGTGGAGAGATTTGTTGGGGAGGCCGTAGAGAAGGGAGTTGCAGTAATCGATACGGGAAGTCACAAGACTGTGCACCAGGATGGCTGTGGAGCGGGGTGTGAGAGAAGGACGGAGACGGTTAATATTACGGAGGTGGAAATAGGCAGACCGAGTAATATTGTTGATGTGTGAAGTGAAGGAGAGAGTGGTGTCGAGGATGACACCGAGACTCTTGACCTGAGGGGAGGGGGATAGCAGAGAGTTGTTAAGGGGGACGAGAAGATGTTCTGATTTTGAAATAGAGTTTTTGGTACCAACAAGAATGATTTCTGTTTTGTTACTGTTTAGTTGAAGGAAATTGTTAGAAAACCAGTGATTTAGCTCATTGAGACAGTCGGTGAGGATGGAGGGTGGAGTTTGGTTTTGTTGACAAGTTTGAACTCAAATGAAATAAACAAATTAAATGGTTTAGTCATAAAAATAAAGATAAAAGGTCAGAACATCAGCGAGCCAAATAAAAGGCAACACAGCAGGGATCTCAAGGTCACACAGACCTAGATCAGCTGCAGCTGCAGAGCTTTGGATTGAAAAATGTGTTTCAACTCGAGATAAGAACTGCAGACTCACTCATTCCTTGACTTTATGAAAACCAGTCTGACCACATGAAGAGCAGCTTCTGCTACATGGACCTTATAAGAATGAGGTGAATACACCTGAAGCTGAGGTGAGAACGGAGAATACACCTGACGCGCTGCATCAGCGTCTCCAGAGCAGCAGCTGTCAGGGCTCAGATTTAAAGCCCCAGTATACTCCCGCACGTCCATATGCAGAGGTACACACGTACGTACATGTGAACGAACGTATATGGAGTATACTGGGGGCAGAAAGGTCAATGCAGTGGTTCGAGATTGGGTCCTTGGGACAACATGACTTCAGACTTCTTATCATTGAAACAGGCGGGAAAAGGAATGCAGCTCCGCTCCGTTAACCTCTTCCTCATTCTCTCGCTTTTTCACTTGATAGATTGAGTATCTCACATCCTGCCTTTCTCTCTTTCTCTCTTCCTTTCTGACATGGCTCATTCAGTCATTCAGTGCTCAACTGCCGTTTCGTGAGGCTGGAGAGAATCCTGTGATTTGGGAAATGAGTACTTGTGCCGGCGCCAGCTGCATCGGAGGAGAACTAGGTACAGCGGAGGGACTCTGTGGCTGTGGATTTTAACCTTCTCACATCGATGAGAGACGAATTCTTGGCACCTGGAAAGTGTGGAGAAAATGTTTGGCATGTGGAAATGGTGTGAACCGCTCACGATTCCCATTGGAGTCTAGTAGATGCATCAATGTTTACGGTGTCTTCTGCTCTTCTTACAAACGGTCAGATGTAGATCTGTACCTGCATGGTTACCGGTTTGATTGTTGCATTTCAAATTTTGGAGATGTAACGTGGGAACAAAAGTTTTGTTTCGTGGTTCAAAAGGGTAAAAGATAAAGCCCATCGAAACCGACCACCCCCAATTGCAACTGAGACAGGATAATGACTGTTTGAGACGGGACCAAAGGAGTGACTTGTGATGTCAGACTTCACCTGGGGCAGTCGTCTTGGAGTCTGTTGAGTATTTGCAGCTGTCAAGGTGAGACAGACAGCAAGACATTATCCAGGTGTTTTACCAGAGCCAGGACTTGACTCATCAGACATCATCTCATACTTGCCTGGGCTCAGTTTATGAAATCGTTCTCCTCATCTTCTCAAAAATACCAGCCTTCAAACCAACCAGGAGCTCTCCTCTTCTCCCCATGGAGCCACTCGAAATCCGAGAGAAGCAGCGCTGATTTATGTGTCTCCCAGCAGCCTGAGTCGGATTCCTCAGCGCTAGAAATAGAAAGCAGCAAGAAGCACCCTACTTTTGAACTATCTTTACGAGGAACGAGAGAAGCATCATGTGGAATCAGTCCAGGTACTGCAACCACATACCTCAGGTTGGATACCCCTTTTACCATGCTCCCTGCAGGTATGCCTTCATTACTACTTCATCAGCTCTTCTGCTTCCCGTTCAAATCTTAGCGATTTCAATCTCGCTTCTCGTGTTGTGTTTGGCGGCTGGCATTGGAACGTTTGTTTAAATTTCAGTTATTTAAAAAAAAACTATCGTTTTCGTTTTCATTCTTTCAGATAAAGCCAACGAGGAAACAATTTTGTAGTTATTTCACAACAAGTTTGTGACCAAACTGGTTTGTCTGAAATGTTGTTTCAATGGAACAAAAAAAACAGGTTTAGCTTTAGGAGGTGATGTGTTTTGTTGGTCAATAGCAGGAGGTGTGGTTTCATGGGTTACCTGTGTCTTATTGTGTTACCTGAAATCACCTCCCATGTAAAAAATGTTGTAGTAGCATTTGATCTATAACTAGCTTTCTCCATTTGGAGCAAAACAAAAGCAGTGATTACATAATACTGTACTGTATTGGTTCTTTTTGTAAGTATCTTACACCCCCACCTTTCCAGGAGTCTGAAATTACATTTATCACTTGGTTTCAGACGTGACCCACTCTCAAATGAAGACCGTCAGTCCTGATTCCCCTGGAGGGGGGAGCAGACCTGTTCCCACATCTCTGTTTCTTTTGGATATTGTAATAGTCTCTATCTAAAAGCTGCAGCTCAGCCACTAGGACACTGATTCAACTTTAGGAGTTATTTATAAAATAAATCTATGTGCTTTAGCAGATTAAGGTGTTTAAAAAAAAAAAAGATGTACCGTACTATTGTAATAATGTGTTAATGGGCAAACAAGGTGGTGTAAATGCTCTGTGAATATACAAAGTACTGTAGATTCACATTGATCTGTTTGTTCTCTGCGTAGTTAAGGCCCACCTCACAATAAATGATGACCCTGCAATGGCCTACACAATCTGTTAGAACAAATTTGGAACAAGAAACTTCATTGTGGTGGCAGCCACGGCTCTGCTATGTTCTTAGTACTTGCCAACTGGATTTTCTAGCTATTTCTTGCGTCCTCAAGACACTCTCTTCCACCTTCATTAACTCTATACTTCTTCTAACCTGACTTTCTCGGACCGTGTCAGGATCACACCACGCCAGCACAATGCTTCTTTCATTATTATTAAGGAGAGCTGTGATTTTTTTTTGAATGCTCAAAGTCCAATGTGTGAATTAGAAAAAATATATATGTCAACCTCACAACAGGTGTTTTAAATATATACTGGAACCTGGTAGTAAATGGTAAATGGACTGTACTTGTATATCACCTTTCTATCTTATTGAGATACTCAAAGCGCTTTACAACACAATCTATGTCCTCATTTACTGCATTCATACAACACTACTAGATCTATACAAGTTTAATCAGAGCTTTATCACATTCAAACACCAATGGGGCACACATCGGAGGCAATGAGGAGTTCAGTGTCTTGCCCAGGGACACTTCGGCACGTGACTGCTGGTGGAATCGAACCCTCAACTCTTGCATTGGAGGATGGGTGCTCTAACCACTCAGTCACAGCTGTAGTAATACTCTCAATTTGTTTCCCAAAGGTTTTAACAGATATAAAGTATTAGAACATTAAAATATAATAATAATTACTAACTTGAACAGTGTTTTTACTTAGAACACCCATCGAACAATTAGGGTCACATCTGTGCTGGGTTATGATGAACCCATCACAATCATGGTCATTGCCTATTGAGGCCATTGTGGCCAGTCCTGCTTTCCTTGATCAAGCCATACAGTGCACACAGACCCCATGTCATAGACATGTTGCCTCCACTGCTACCACCCTCCACCAAGAACCCTGATTAGCTGCTGTCTCCATTTTCTTTACTCACCTATTCCTGTTATGGGTCATGGATGGGTGATGCATATTTCCAGTGGTCACTGTGCAACAGACTGAACATGTCACCAGTCCATCACAAGACCACATGATAAATGAGTCAGACAACCTTTCACATTCATACTAGCTAATGATAATAATAATGTCACACAACATGGGCGTAGCCGGGATTTTATGAGGGGCGGTTCGTTTGAAGAAAAAGTGGACCTGGAAAGAGCAACACACCTCGGTGGTTCACTGGAAGCACGTCGGGTTGCCACTCCAAACTTTCTCTCGACTCGGGTTCGATCCTCTCTTGGCTGAATTCGAATCGTCGAAGTGGGCAATATTTCAAATTATTTTACGTTTGACTTTTATTGGATTAAAAAAAAAGGAGTTTGTGTTAACCACAAGCATATTAAGTGGTGTTAACCGGTTCGACATTAGCGGTTTCTCCATACCTTCTCTTTCCACCTCTCAACACAGAACGTGTGTTGTGCGGAAGTTGTAGGCGGGACTTCATAGGCAAAGTGGGCGGTTCGTTCGAACCCCCCCTGGCTACGCGCATGCACAATGTCATCTGTTTCCATACAGTGGCGAAATTAGTCTCTGCATTTAACCCTTCCACCACCAGGTGGTGCAGTGGGCAGCTATTGAAAGTGCCCAGGGGGTATTTTGGGGATTAGGTGTGCTGCCCAGAGACACCACAAGGTATGCAGTGACGGATCGAAACTGGACCTTTCGGGTCCCAAGCCGGCTGCCCTGCCTCTACACCATCTTGGCCCCCTAATTAACCTAATGTGCATGTCTTTGGACATGTCTTTGGAAGAAGGCAGAGGCAATACAGTACCGTACTGTACTTGTAAAGTACTGTTCCACTATGAATTATTGATACGCAGCCATCACTTTCATAAACCGTCACAAACTTGCTATGGAGGTTTGCTGCATACTCACCATGGTGAACCTAAAATGCTCTAGTGATACCAAGACCCTGCAAAGACCATGCTCCAGCAATTCTTTCACATCTTTGTAGGGTTGCCATCCAGTGTAAAAAGGGCTTATTGTGAATTTGTCAGTGTTGCTTCATTTGGAGTTTAATTGAAAGTTTGGTTCTGCACCTGAGGCAACAGAGGGATTTTGTTGATGAGTCATACCTTAGACCACTGGGCAGGTCAGTCAGATCAGAGAGAAATAGCTGCAAGGCCCAAATCAAACTAACCGCAGCTATTCACTGCCTCTGTGCTCTCTGTACTCTGACTCACACTCTGAAAGTTTCACCTGTAAGTCTGATCGCCTCATGGATTCAGCAGAAGTTTGACATTTTGTTGAATAAAAGCAGAGTCCGTTTTGCATTGGACACAAAATAAACCAACATGCATTTTTTCTCATTGGTGAAATTGCTGCTGTGAAGCAAATGGGGCTTTTCTTCCCATTTTCTCATTCAGATTTTTTTAACAATCCTTGTCCTTTTCTAATGATTTATACTGGAAGACTGGACTTTCAGTAAAGCATTAACATTATCACCTGAAACATGGACCTCCCCAAAAAAACAGATCCTTTTCTCTTTCTAGTTAATATATAAAGGAGTATTTGAAGGCCACAAAAGAGTGCATGGAACTGATAAGGAGTCAATAAACTAAAGAGCTCTGGTATTTTTTCAGTCCAGTTTCTGATCAGTACTTTTAAACATTTCCTGCTATGCAGACAACTTCCTTAATTACTTAAAGCAAGGCTAAATTAGGGTAAAAGAAAAGGAGATGCAGTTTACTGAGGTTTGTAATCAAGTCCGGAACAGTTTATTGATCGCTTGCCGCTCTAGTTAATGATTCTTTCACCTGTCAACAAGCTCATCACTGACACGGTCAGACTCCGCCCTCTTTCTGTTGGTTGACCCAACATGTTTGCATTCAAATAACAAGGTGTTCATTCGCTGTTTTAAAGCAGCCCACAGCCAGACTTTATTGTTTGGTCTGCTAATCCATCATAAGCCGGCGGCGTCAGGCAGTCATGGAGGCTTGAGGTGAGTGTGAGAGCTCAATGAGGACCTGCAGGTGCAGAATAGTTTTGTGGTTTTTTTTTGTTCGGACTTGTGCGTTTTCTGAGTCAACGGGTCTGCTGTCTGATCTGTTGGTCAAAGCAGTCTATGGGATGGACATTTTGAAAAGTTGAAGAAGTTAAGACCAATCAGAGTTAAGAACTGTTTACTGCTGTTTGTTTAGGTGACATGTTTTCCTGAATTTACAGGGTGAACTGGTTGACGTGAGTTGGAAACAAACACTAGACTGGGTGTGACGTGCAGCAGGTCATGACACACATTTTCAAGTGCCGCTCTGCTGACATACCTGACAAGAGAAGTTTGCACTTGTCCACATATAAAGACTATATGTGTGTGCGTGTGTGTTAAGCAGTCTCACACCTGCCTATATGCAAATGTTTTGTGTTGGTGCCGGTTTTCTGAAAGCCTTTACTTCAACCTTGCACACAAATACATTAAAGGACTCTTACACTTAAAATAAACTGTTCATTATTAGTCATTTCTTAAATCAGCCGCCTAGTCTCACTGACTCAGTTTCAACTTAAGAGCAAACTTTAAACTCTCTTTACTGATGAGATGATAAAGGGTGCGTGGGTTTTTTTGAATGTGGAGAATGTGCAGCACGGATAAAACTCAGCACGGAGGCAATTTATTGCCATCTCTGTCATCACAAGTTTAGTTGAGGAAATAAATTTGCATACAACGAATATTTGCCACTTCATAAAATAAATGAGTCATTTAGGAAAGGCTCAGGGGCAGCACGGTGGTGCAGTTAGTATATCTGTTGCCTCTCGCCCAGCAGGTCGCCCCGGGTTCAAATCCCGTCTGGGTGGAGTTTGCATGTTCTGCATGCGTGGTTTCTCCAGGTACTCCGGTTTCCTCCCACAGACGAAAAACATGCACGTTAGGCTGACTGGTAACTCTAAATTGTTCCTAGGTGAGAGAGTGAATGGTTGTTTGTCTCGTTTGTCTCTGTGTCCCTGTGATGGACTGGAGACCTGTCCAGGTGTCCCCCGTCTCTCACAGAGTGATGGCTGGACATGGGCACCAGTGACCCTCGCGACCCGAAAAGGAAGTAGTCGGAGATTACATAGTCATTAATAAGAGATTACCATATTTTTCACTGTATAAAACTCAACCTTTTTTGCATAAAGTTGCAAGTCCTGCGACTTATACACCGAAGCAACTAATATACATTTTTCCCCCATATTTATAATTTTTTTTGGCAGAGATCTGACAATTTCATTCATTCTGCTGTGCAAAATATTGAACACTATCATTTTCAGCCACTAGAGGGCCCTCAACTAATATGGCAAGCCAAGTGTCTCATTAATAGGCAAAAGTGGCTATTAATGAGACATTTGGCTTGCCATACAAAGCCATTTTCATCTTGCGCCAAAACTGGAGCAAACGTCAAATCAGCCGCATTTCGCCGCCCAGGTGAAATGCGGCTGATTTGACTGTTAAAGTGCATTTATTAAGGAAAAGTTCAACTGAGAAACACCTTTTCTATAATGTCAAGCAAACAAACAATTGTTTTTAAGTGGTTATCTTGTTAAAGTCCTCCAGTGCATGCTCCCATTGCCGCCATTTGGCAGCCAGTTGATTTTTGGCACAACACCGGCCCACATTTCCAGGTTGTCAGCGGTGCTGCATAACAAACCCGACGCGTCAGTGGTGATGCATAATCGATACAACTTATACGGCAAAGTGACTTATTTATGTTTTTTCCACTTTATTAGACATTTTTGGACTGATGTGACGTGTACGGCGGCGAGTACGGTGCCTAAATTTGTTTTTTATCGTTGTTTAAAATGTTGTCAACCACAGGTGTACTTATGCTTCATTTTTATCCAGAATAAACTGAAGGACTGTTGCAGAGGTCTGTAAAATGTACTGGGTCCACCTTTGTCTTTTTAGTTTAAAGATATTTTTGATGCAGAAATAGTGAGTCAATCTGAATAATTTCAGACAAAAGTTGATTCATCGCCCAAGTAAACAGTTCTGAATGTCTGTCTAGAGGAAAATGCTGCCGATTGATGGTCCTATCTGTGGATTTTCCAGGAGGATCTCGCTGTCCTCTCCTCCTGAGGCTGACATGCTGCTCTGACTGGATGTTTCAAGTTTGACACTTTGACAGAATGAATTCCCGACCAGTCTCTCTCAGTGAGAACACCCCAGTGTCAGAAAGTGTCGGGCTGTCACAGCAGCAGTCTTGGATGAGATGGCACTCAAGAGAGCGCTGTCATTGCTCTGGTGCCTTTGACTTTTTGTTTTTTTATGTGTGGAGATGATGTGGTGAAAGGATTGTGCGTTAACTGTTGAAGTCAACTTGTTCTCACACCGAACGCAGAAACCATAATTGTACCGTCTTCATTTCCACGTGAGCCACAGAACAAAATACAACAAAATTGCATTACAACTGGGACTGTACTTTTATGGTCTGTTGTTGACACGAGACGCATTTCGGTGCACTGTTAGCATTTTGATAAATTACAAAAACAGCAAGGGAGAAAAATGGCAGCCTGCAGCGTGCATCTCTCTCATGTCACCTTCAGAAAAGAAGAATTTCTCTCAATTTTTGATCACCTTATGGATATTTATTTACAATGTACTCCTTGTTGTCAATGCAATGTCACTGTCAGCATGGTTTACTCAAGACGGGTACACAAAGGGTGAGAACACTTTTAAATCCATCCATTCATTTTCTTCCGCTTATCCGGGGTCGGGTCGCGGGGGTAGCAGCCTAAGTAAGGAGGCCCAGACTTCCCTCTCCCCAGCCACTTGGAGCTCCTCCAGGGGAATCCTAAGGCGTTCCCAGGCCAGCCGAGAAACATAGTCCCTCCAGTGTGTCCTGGGTCTTCCTCTGGGTTTCGGTGGGACGTGCCCGGAACACCTCACCAGGGAGGCGTCCAGGAGGCATCCTAACCAGGAGGCATCCTAACCAGATTAATACACTTTTAAATGTTCAGCTTTTCTTATTTTGTGTATAAATTGTGTCATAAGTAAGTGCAGGAGATTTAGTTTGCTAGTTGCAATCATTTTAAAGGAGACCACATATTGTTTTTTTTTTTAAATTTTATGGTATTTCTGTGGGCTATCCAGACCATCTTCATTCAATTTAATGCACAAAATAATTCTTAGATAATAAAATATCCCCTTTCTAGTTATGCATTTTCTGACTTCCGTTCTAAACGACCGGTTTATGATAATGAGCTCTGAATGCCACGCCCTACAAAAATCTGTTTACATTTACTCCGCCCTCTGAAACATCCAGTATCTCTAATATGTTGTTGTTTTAAAATTATCTGGTTTATGATAATGAGCTCTGAATGCCACGCCCTACAAAAATCTGTTTACATTTACTCCGCCCTCTGAAACAGCCAGTATCTCTAATATGTTGTTGTTTTAAAATTAGCTCTTTTTTAATTACTCATTTGACTTACTGTTAGTGCTAGCTTAAGATAACTTACCGAAAGCCGTCTGCGCGCGCCGCCATTTGCAGCTCCTTTTAGCATTAGCCCACCTCCGAGGCTAATGATAGCTCTTCCTCCTCCGGCACACCGCCAGTTAACCGCTCGTTGCATGCGGCGCTTTTGGGAGCGATCGCTGCTTCAGTCCACACACACACAAAGTTCACCGAGTGTCTCCAGTTAATTTATCCGTATGAGGCAACCTCTGACCGGACCCCACGGACCTCAAAAGCCAGCAGCTTCCAGCAGTTCCCGCACGCAGATG
>JBBPBX010033756.1:0-24511 GCA_038048925.1 Garcialebias charrua
AGAGTCAGAGTCAGAGAGTCTTTATTGTCATTTGCACCGCATGTGGTACATGAGATGAAAACGAGATTATGTACACGAGGTCCCAGTTACATCCAACAACAAATGAAAGAGAAAAACAGTAATAACATCTAGAACTAACTAAGAAAAACATCAACTAGTAATACACAGCAGCACGAACATGAGTTTGTATGAGCAGATGGTCACAGATGAACACAGATGAATACAGCAACAAGAAAACAGATCAGCATCAGCATGATGTGATATTTTGCAGTGTTTATTTTAATTTTATTTTTATTTATTCATGAGTCTAACAGCCTCAGGGTAGAAGCTGTTCCTCAGTCTAGTGGTTCTACACTTGATGCTCCTCAACCTCCGTCCTGAGGGGAGTGGGGCAAAGAGTGAGTGTGCTGGATGAGTGAGGTCTTTCATGATACAGGTGGCTCTTTTCCTGCATCTAGAGGTGTAAATGTCTGTGATGGTGGGGAGACTGACTCCAACAGACTTCTGTGCAGCCTTCACCACTCTCTGCAGAGCTTTCCTCTCTTCAACTGTGCAGCCTCCATGCCACACGTTGATGCTGGAGCACAGGATGCTCTCCACTGCACACCTGTAGAAGGAGGTGAGAACTGGGCTGCTCAGACCAGCTCGTCTCAGCCGTCTGAGGAAGTAGAGTCTCTGATGACCTTTCACCAATGTATATATATATATACATACATGAAATCCGCTGCACCCAAAGAGAAGCCACTCCAACTGACACCTGTGTGAGTGGTTGAGCTGGCATCAGTCGGCACAGCTCGGCCCGCAGGACGCGTGACGTAGCCCACGCCACGCCGTCCAGACAGCGGGCCCCAAACAGTCCCAGGACCAGCCGGCAGGCGAGGGACGACCCGGATGGGGGGCAGAACCAGTCGGGAGAGTCCAGACCGCAGCAGACACACGGCCACGGACAAACAGGAAGTAGACGTCGCCACGGACAAACAGGAAGTAGACGTTGCCACGGACAACAGGAAGTAAACGTCGCAAAGGACAAACAGCAGCAGCTACCAAACATAAATATTAATTAAAATCTGAACATGTAAAAGAACAGAAAAACTGGCGCTTCACTACTCACCGTGTTCCACCTCAACAGGAGAGGGAAACAGAAAACTCGTACATTTGGTCGCGAGAACAGTGGATCATCGCAACCCTGCACCTCAACGCTAGAGCGACACAGCCAGCACGGATGACGTGTCAACTGATGAGGACTTACCCCTTTTTATACCGGAAGTAGCCCCAGACCCACCAATCACATCTCCGCATGTGTGGTGCATTTAATGACCGCAGGTCATCCTGCCACATATATATACAGGTAGTCCCCGAGTTACGACGGAGTTCCATTCCTACGCCCGTTCGTAACACGGATTTCGACGTAAGTCGGAAAACACATACACACTGGCCACCCATATACACGAACATGTACGGTACTGTACAGTTACCAAGCACTTAGCCTTTCCTAACACAGTACCCTACATAATTATCAAAAAACACATACAGTACATTTGGAGCCATAGAAAAAGAGTTAATTTCTTACTGGGAGCTGGTGAATTCTTCCTCCGTCTCTTAGCATGTTAGCTCGTTTCACCTCCGAGCTCAGCAGCTTCCTGCTGCTTCACGCGATCCACAGCGTTTACAGCAAGGTCTGTTAGCGTGTTAGCTCGTAGCACCTCCGGTCCAGCTCGCTGTTTCTGCCATCTGATGACACCGCTCCTTTTGTTTACAACGTAAAATCGCCGTCAGCTCGGTCAATCTGCTGTATTCTGTTGTAAAACCGCCGTCAACCTCTGTCCAGTAAGGTCTCCACCTCCACTGCTTTGCTGTTTGTGCCATGAAACTTGGTCCAGAGCGGGTCTCTCTCTGTGTTTTTCCACTGCGTCAAGCTACTGCTACTTGTACTGTCAAACAGGAAGTACAACGGGAACTGGCTTTTCAAAATATTCTTTTTTTTTATGAGATGCGTGACGTAACCCTGAAACGTCGTAACCCGAGGACTACCTGTATATATGACAATATGTTGTTGACAAATCACTCAGATGATCTGCAGTTTTTGATTCTGGAGAATAAAAATGGCAGACAATAACATCAGGAAGGTCCTCCAGAATTCTTGAAGACTAATTCTTCTTTTTTCTATTATCATGATGAAAAGTTTGACTTTCATTTTTTATCACAGTAGTTTGGTCTCCAGCTTGCAACTATTTAACTGCTGATCAGATCAAGGCCTGTTCTCTACCGCCATCTACTGACCACACTACACTGCCTCGTTCATTTGGTTTAACTAGTTAAATGAAACCTGAGACAATTATCATCATCATTAGGCACCGCACCAGTAAAGATCACAAACACCTGAACAGAAAAACATTATCTGTGTGTCTCCCCTTCAGTGGGCCTGCTGGGGCTCCTTAAATGGAGGACCAGACCTGAACTCCTGAAAGAAAACCTGGAGAAACTAAAAATCATTGATGGCGAGGAGGTTGTCAAGGTCAGTTGTGTAAACACAAGCTTGCCTCTGTGTAAGAGTACGGACTGGCCTGTGTGTGTTTTCACTGGCCCTCTGCTTTGTTGCCATGCAGTTTCTGCAGGACACACTCGACGCCTTGTTCAACATCATGATGGAACACTCTCAGACTGATGACTACGACATCCTTGTGTTTGATGCCTTGGTGAGTGTGTTGACTGGGGGAACTTTTTATGGGAATGACTTTGCATGCACACTGTGTCAACTCAAGCAGCAGGATGTTTTGACAAGCTAGCTTGAGTCTAACGTATCTCCATGCCCATCTTTTTCAAACAGGTGCTTCTGTCAAATGGCTGCATATTACTCTCATTTGCCTTGTAAAGAGTGTGCTGCTATGTAAACCTGCTGCTAAATCTTTCTGTCTACTGTACCTCCTCATCTGACAGATACATATAATTGGGCTGATTGCTGACAGAAAGTTCCAGCACTTCAACACAGTTCTGGAGGCCTACATCAAGCAGCATTTCAGTGCCACACTGGCCTACAAGTAGGTTGATCCTGCATTAAAAACATTTGGATGTCTTACCCTGATGCATGCTCAATTTGGATGTCTTGTCATTCTAATACATTTAAAGTAAAAATTTAAACCCCAGTTGTGGTCTTACCACACAAGCAGTAAATCAGTAGGTCTGGGGTAGATCTGGGTTCTCTGCTGCATCGGCAGTGTTGATTTATGAGGTGCAGGAGAGCGACACGCAGAAAGGGTTCTGTAAAACTGAACATATTCACTTTTGCTGTAACGTCACTGCTCTGGAACAGTGTCAGTCAGCTTGACACACTTGCAAGTTTTCAGCTAGAACCAGAAAGTGTGTGTTTGAACTTTTACTCATTGCTGATGTAAATAAACAATGAAAAAGTTCTTCAAGTGGTAACTTAGTCTGACAAAGCTGTTTATTTTTTATTTTTTACAAAAACCTATATTCTCATTTCACTTTAAAATGCACAATTATACTTTTTAAGGACAATGGAAAATGTTACCTTTTATATTAATGGTGCAGCTTTAGTGGGATTTAGCAATCTCAACTATTGAACAAACCAGAGCGAGACTTAGTTGCAAGCATGTTTTATTTGCATATTAATAATCAAATGTTAAAAAAAATGACAAATAGAGATGTGTTTAAATTGACCAATATTGTCCTAAAGTTTGCATCCATTTGCTGACTTTGTAATATTTGATAGACGTTGCTGCAGACTGATGTCTGACTTATTGTCTAAAACATACAAACACAATGCTCTACTGCAGGGGTGTCAAAGTTAGATACACCGAGGTCCAAAAAAACAAATTTTCTACAAGCCATGGCCGGACTGGTTCAATGTTTATTATAAGTAGGGATGCACCGATCCACATTTCTCACTTCCGATCCGATACTGATACTTATTAACTCAGTATCGACCGATACCGATACTTTTCAGGTATTTGACTCTGTATAATGAAACTTTTGCACCCAAAATATTCATTTTAACATTGTGTGAGATAAACCCAATGAAGACACTCTTAAGCCTTACAATAGGGAACCCCCTATTGTAAGGCTTAAGAGTGTCTTCATTGGGTTTATCTCACACAATGTTAAAAAGGGCAGTCACAGATTGTGATTGAACACAAGTGCTCTTTGAAGCTGGATCGGAAAAGTATCGGCAGGTTTGATCCGATACCCGATACTTAAATAATGCTGGTATCGGATACCGATACTGGATCGGATCGGCCCCATCCCTAATTATAAGGGGGTGATATAAGAATTGTTTTTCTTCTTTCTGCACTCTTTTCATTCAATGTTTTCTTTTTGATGAATTTGTTTTCTTTAGTCCCTTTTAAATGAAAGAATAAATGAATTAATTAACATATTAAATAGCTTTACATCTGCTAAGTTCTTGTCATAAATCAACACAGACATGTTCCTGCTTTTAGTACAGTATTTTCTGGTGTATAGGTCGCACTTGTGTATAGGTCGCACTGTCCAATTATCACCAATAGATTGGAAAAATCCCTAGATAGGTCGCACCTACGTTTAGCTCTGCTGCAAATGTCTGCCACAGGAGCGCACAGCAAGGCTTTTAAGAAGATTAACACTTAAAAACAATTATTTGTTTGATAAAAATTATAGCAAATATATGTCTGAGCTGAACTTTTCCTTAATAAATGAACGTAATTGTGAAATGAGCTGGATTTAAAAATTTGTTTCACCGAAAGTGATAACAAGCCATATATAGGTCGCACCTGAGTATAGGTCGCAGGCCTTGAAAAAACCATAAAAAGGTGCGACCTATACACCGGAAAATATGGTATTTTACATTGTTTTATAATGTAGCTGTTTATGTTTCGTTTTGTTTTTTAATACAGTTTTCTTACGATTTTTAATTAATATGCTTTTTTATGATTGTTTACTGTTGGCTGCAAGTATCAAGCTGCGAAATCCTTCCTTTTCTACAGCTGATAACTGTTGGTCATTAATTATGATGAAGTTTAGCAACTTCTCGGTGAACATTTGAGCTCCGTGGCTTCAGCTGTGTGCTTTTATTGTTCAATCCGGGGCGGGCGCTCTGATTTCGGTCAGCTGCTCTCAGCCTGTCCCTCCTATGAGACGGTTAGACAGTGGGTCGGACTGGACGCAGCTGGGCGCGGTCGGTCTCCCTGTTTTGGTTCAGCGAGAGTGGCATCTTGCTGAAGCCCCAAAGCTCGAATGTCCAACGTAAAACTAACTTGACCGCGGTTTAATGTGGTGCTATGGCTCTGCAGACATTGCATGTTGCTGTCTTGCAGTATTTAGTGTAAAATACTTCCACACAGCGGACATGTTACGATGAAATGTTGGCTAGCTGTTAGCCAAAGTGCTACTCACTCAGTCTGCACGCTGTAGCTGGCTGCAAACTATGAAATGGATTTCCTGAATGTGACGTGAGGCGGGTCTTATTACTCTGGGTTCATGAGACATGCCTCCGGATCAGATCGGCCCAACCCCTACTACCATTGCATTTTGGGGAATGTAGTGTTGGTGCGTGCAAAACACCAGTGGGCAGCTGTGTCCTGCGGGCCGTTTCTAATAGTAATTAAATATCATCCAGGGGGCCATAGATAATTAACATATGTCAAAGTCAAGGCCCGTGTGCCTTGACTTTGACATATGTGCTCTACTGTTTAAGAAACCCAGGCAGTCTTCAGTTTAAATTTTTATTTGAGACCTTTCCAACAGCGTTAAAACATTTTATTCTGATAAATATTTTGCTTAATATAAAGTTTGTACTAACACAAAGATAGGATTGATTTTACATTTTTCTCATGAAGCTATTTAAATCAATGATTTCCCACCTCTTAAATTGGGCAAAAAAAAAAATAATAATAATACAACAACTAATAAGATTTAAGTGACGTAAACTAAAACACCAATGAAATTACAGTTCAAACCACAAATATGTAATGTGTTTGACTCTTAATATTTATGTGTAAGGTCATTTAAAGTAACACAACTTACACACATGGGCTGGTATAGTTGGCATTAATGTTTTCAAGAGGAGTGAATTGTGGGTGAAAGGGAGAAAGTCCACTTGGCCATGTTCAGTATTTATGTTTTATTTTTTATTTTTTGTCTTTTGATCTCATTTGTGTTTTAAAGTTTGTAAAACTGGCACATGTAAGACAATCACTATCAAGGTAGGTGTTGATGATTCTCAGCTCTGAATCTGGGGATCACTGATCAAGTATGTCTGTTGTGAAATTAGGATTTTGTTGATTTGGAAGGTGAGTGTGAGCTACAGTTAACATTACAACTTCTGTGTAAGTTTACTTTTCTGTCTTTTCCTTTCTTCTTTAGTGTTTAAAATTAGCCAAAAACAAACCATTATCTTGAGTTTTCAGGCTTGTTTAACCAATACATAGAATCTTTGAAGCATTTATACTATAATTACAGCAGATTGAAGCCTCGTTTAAAAGCTGTCACATTCATTTTGTTTAGCAGCTTTTATTTCCCAAGCACTTCTGAATATTTCTTTCATTGCTTTGAATTTGTTTTTTTAGTTTTAAGTAAAACTGACAAAAATATCATTTCCTATTACTTGGCCTGCAGTGGCCTTTAGAGCTTTTGACTGAACAAGATTAGAGTTGATTTTTTTAACCAATTAATTCCTAAACAAGTCTTCTTCTCAATCTGTGTTGATCCTACATTGTTTGACTGCAGTGATCATTGGTAAAACCATTTGTTTTTGTTGCAAAAGTAAAAAATAAAAAAATACATCTAAACACATGCTCTCTTGCAGCATCGGGTTTGTTCACTCCAACAGTTTGATGTCTTGCTCCTGGGTCGCGGCATCTTGTTTTCTTCACGGCTCGTCTCCTTATAGCATCGTATCCCCCACCTCTACTTTGTCTACTTCTCCTATCTCTGCATCACGTCTCCATCCCTCCTCAGCTTGTGGATCAGTATTCATTTAAGAGGGTCACTGCAGCTCATTGCCTGTATGCCAAGAGGTTGTTACGTAAAAGTCTTTAACTTCCTCTTGCTACATTTTAAACAGCTCTCGGAGAGAAACAGATTCCTCTGGGCTTTACTTTCAGATACGCATCTATACAAAAGAAATGAAAGACTAAACCGTTGTATTGTGTACTAAATTATTAGGGCTCACCTTGATAGCAGTAAAGATAGCTAAATACTTTGTTTTCAAATTAATTTCTTGGAAGGATTAGGTTGTTTTAACTTCTGGACTAATATAAGACTGGATGTATCATGCTTTACATCGGTCTTTTCAAAAATGTGTAATTGTCGCTGTCTTGTATGTCTTATTGGGATTTTTCTTAGAAAGTTGTAACGTTTTGAAGATTTATAATTGTTTTTATCATGACATTTACAAAAATAACCTGGTGATCTTATGTAACCTTTTTGAAAAGGTGCATTTCTCCATTAATAATGTTTTAAAGTAACAACACAAAATCTGTTCGCTGTCAAAATAACAGTCTTATACTAGCATGTTTGATAAATATAAATATTAATAATAATAGTTATTATTATATTGTATTATTGTCTATTGCGAGCACACAAGGAGAATTATGCTGATGTATTTATGTGTATGGCTAAATACCTGTGGGGTGAACATCTGTTGGAAAGTGACTTTTGTTGTTTAGTTTTTTTATATCAAGCGCCTGAGTGCAAATATTGAGTCTGAGACAGCTACATCTGTATGAAGCGCATTCGGTGGTTATTTCAGACATTGGTCTGTCTGTCTATCTGTTTCTCTAATAGCTCGTGTGCTGTCTCTCAGCTGCACATTGCCTTTCTGCTTCATGGAAGTGGAAAAAATAGAGTTTGAGATTAACTTTCCAACCTGTGGGACATTGGGGAACAAGTGAAAAATCTGTCTCAATGGGTTTAATTTACTGCTGTCTTCTATCTCTCTCTCTCTCTCTCCTCTTTTCTCTCTGTAATGCTCTCACCCAGAAAGCTGATGTCAGTGTTGAAGAGATATCTGGATGTCTCCAGCCGAGGAGAACAGTGTGAGCCCATCCTCCGAACCCTCAAAGCCCTTGAGTATATCTTCAAGTTCATTGTTCGCTCCCGCATGCTCTACTCCCAGTAAGTAAAAAAATAAAAAATAAAAAATAAAAAATTGTCAAGTGATATTCATGGCAAGTATTTCAAATTTAGTTTGTGCATCCTCAAGAATGAAAACAGAAATTATTGAAGGTGCACAGAACCTGGTGACTGCGTTACGAAGGTAATTGTGTTTGACAGCTCTGGGAGAAGAGGCTGTTGATAACGACACTAACGTTGCTAATAAGCAGCAACCAAATGAAAGTTAATGTTAGTGCAGGATGACTAAATTTCCAAAAGTTCTCGTAGGAGAGACGCTCACTGTGCTGTGTAACTAACTTCCCACAGTCACACCATCCTAAGCCTTAATGCAAAGATGTGTCTAACATTTAACAATTACACATTTGCCTTAAATGTGACATACGAATACATGTACAGAAGTGATAGGGTGAATAATGTCTAATCTCTTCTGAACTCATGTTTGTTTTTTTACAAATGGATATGATAGTTGTGAATTAAAAAGTGTTAAATTAATTTTTAAAGAATCTAAATCAGCAAATTATACATTCATCCATCTTCTACCTCTTATCTGAACTTGGGTCGTGGAGGCAACGGGTCCATGTGAGAACACAAACATTCCTCTCCCCAGCAACACTTTTCAGCTCATTCTGGGGGACCCCGAAGCATTCCTAGGCCAGAGAAGATACATAATCCCTTCAGTGATTTCTGTGTCTTCACCGGGGCCTCCTACCAAACAGTGGGACGTGTCTTGAAAACCTCTAAAGTGTCCTTGGGTGTCCTGAAAGGCGCTTTTAAATAAAATTATTATTATTATTATTATTATAAAGGGAGGCATCCAAAGAGGCATCCTAATCTGGTGCCTGAACTACAGTACCTCAACTGACTCCTTTCAGTACAGATGAGCAATGACTCTACTTTGAGCTCCTCACCTTATTTCTAAGGCTAAGCCTGGCCACCCTGCGAAGCAAGCCCATTTCGGTCACTTGTATCCAGGATCTTGTTCTTGCAGTCATGATTCAAAACTCATGACCATAGGTGAGTGTTGGAACTTAGACAAACTAAATAACTAAATTTAAACAGACTAAAAGTAAATTGCAAGCTTTGCCTTTCAACTCAGATCTTTCTTCACCATGATAGACCTGGAGGTTATGCACCATAACCAATTTTCCCTGAAGGAAGGGAACAAGATGCAACATATGACATATGGGAATTGTGCCCCGCGTGGTTCACCTGAAGTAATACTATCATGCCTTTTAAGGCAAGTGAGCGTCAACATCACCAGGGGGCCCCGCCCTCTGGTATAAGAGACGGTGACGCATCACGTTCTGTCTCAACATGCCTTCACCGAGCTTGGGCATTGGAGGGACAAACATGTGTTGCACCTTGTTCCCTTCCTTCAGGAAACATTGGTTATGGTGCATAACCTCCAGTTCCCTTATCAGTCAGTTCACTGCGGTGCAACATATGACATATGGGAACATACTACACGCCCTGGAAATTTATGCTTCTGCGAATTTTAGCCTCAATCAATCAGGTGTTAACACGCTTACTTCTCCTTGTTGGAGAGCACAGCCTGTGTGACATCACTAGTTGTAACGTCCAGGCTGTAGTGTTTAATAAACTTGTTTGGAGAAGCTCAGTTAGCAGCTGCATAGATTTCTGCTACTGAAACACCTCTAAATATGGCCCAAGAAGTGGCTAGGCCTCGAGTTGAGTGAGCATGTACCCCACTGGGCACTTGCTGACCTTTGCTGCTGTATGCTCTAGAAATGGCCTCTGTCACCCAGTGGGAGAGGCGCTGTTTTGACAGAGCTCTGCCTGCTACCGGTTTAGCAAAGCACATGCACAGCTGGTTTGTTTTACGCCATCTGCTGGTTCTCTCCATATAAGTGCTCAGGGCCTGCACAGAGCAGAACGCCTTTAAACGCCTCTGTTCTGCACTCAGAACAGGAGGAGGAGGAAAAGCAGACAGTTCAAAGCCTAAACTTTTGTAATTTAAAGTTGGGACTTTTGGCACAAATGCGGGGTTTGGACGCAGGGTGACCTTTGACCAATCCTGAGCAAACTAGGTGCACAGGTGATAGACTTACAGTGCATGTAGGTCACCCACACACTTAGCTAAGCACAGAGCTAAGAGCAGTGCGGTCTTGTAGGACAACAGATCAATCTTAATACTCTGTAGTGGCTCAAGTAGAGGCTCACAGAGGGCATCCAGCACAAGTGACAGGTCCCACTGTGGGGCTGAAACTCTGCTTGGAATCCTTTTTCTTAGTACGCCCTTCATGAACCGGATCATGAGAGGGTGGGCACCGGGTGATCTGCCTCCCCATCCTTCATGGCACGCTGAAACAACGGATAAAAAGACCTTAATAATGGAAAAGGAGCTGCCCTTTTCCAGCAGGTCCTGCAGGAAGGTGAGAAGCTGGGCTAAATTACAGGAATATGGAGTAATATTCCTTTCTAGACACCAGATCTCAAAAACACGCCATTTACGTGCAAAGAGTGTTTGTGTTGACTCTGCACGAGCACCCTGTATTGTGTTAATCACGTTACTTAGTAGGCCAGAGGCTAGCAGCCGGTTCCTTTCAGAGACTAGGCCCATAGTGCCCAGAGGCCCGGGCAAGGGTGCCACACCTGCCCGTGGGCCTGTGTTAGGAGGTCTCTGTGTGCAAGCAGCTGCCATGGTGTTCTTGCTAAAAGTGAAATCACTTTTGCAAACCAGGCCTGCTTTGGCCACCTTGGGGCCACCAGAATCAATGAGAGGGCCCCCTTGCACACACGCTCCAGTGTCGCTTGAATTAAAGTGACAGGTGGGAACGCGTAATACAGCTTTGACTCTGGCCAATCGTGTGCGAACGCGTCGAGCCCCAGGGATGCACATGCGTCCCGTATTGAATGGAACATAGCAATGTGGGCATTGTCCTTGCACATGAGAGATCTGCGTCTGCTTTCCTGTATCGTGTCCATAACTGGTTCACGATACGTGGGTGAAGACGCCATTCTGCTGAGAGGGGCACTCCTCTTGAGAGAGCGTCTGCCATATAGTTCAGCTCCCCCGGCAGGTGTGTTGCTCTGAGTGACAACATTCCTGAGCTGCACCATTTGAGAAGCTTCTGGATCAGCAGCAGGATGGGGGGATCGTGTCTCCCACTTTCTGTTGAAGTGCACGATCACACACTTTTTGTCCGATCTTATCAGAACATGTTAAGACATGTCCTCCCCCCCGAGGATGCGGATGACTGTCAAGTCTATTTTCCTATAAAACAAAATGGCTCCACGCAGTCTCTTTTGGACTGTCTTGGTGACATTAGAGGGTGGATGGCGCTTAATTTCCTTCATTTTAATGATAAAAAGACCGAGGTTATGGTCTTTAAATCTAGTGCTCCTGACAGTCCCACCACTTTTGATTTTTCCTCTTTGGCCCCATATGAAAAGTCGATTGTGACAAATCTAGGAGTGAAAATTGACCCCTGCCTGAAACTGGACTGTCACATCAACAGCATGGTTAAGTCCTCGTTCTTTCATTTGAGGCGCCTGTCAAAAATCAAGCCCCTCCTTTCTAGACGCCACTTAGAGACCGTAATCCACGCTTTTATTACTTCACGCCTGGATTATTGTAACTCTCTTCTGATTGGAGTAAATAAGGCCTCGCTTTCTCGGTTGCAGCTGGTACAAAATGCTGCTGCACGATTTTTGACTGGTACAGGCAGACGTGAGCACATCACTCCAGTCTTAATGTCCCTTCATTGGCTTCCTGTCCAGTTTCGAATCCATTTTAAAGTTTTATTGTTTGTTTTTAAGTCTTTGAACGGTTTTAGTCCCTCTTATCTGTCTGAACTGCTTCAGCTTTATGTGCCATCACGTGCTCTCAGATCCGCTGACCAGATGCTTTTAGCAGTCCCAAAAACCTTTTATAAGACCAGAGGAGACAGAGCATTTTCAGCTCTGGCTCCTAAATTGTGGAACGAGCTGCCACTGAAGGTCAGGCAGGCCCCATCAATATCTGTTTTTAAAACTCGTTTAAAAACACATATGTTTTCATTGGCTTTTAAACCAGAATGAGTTCACATCTCTGTTTTAATGTTGTATTATTTTACTTGTGATGTTCCGATATTTATATGATTGAGATTGATTGTTTTTATTGTTTTGTGCTTGTTTTTATTCTTGTACAGCACTTCGGACGGCTGCTGCTGTATTTTTAAGTGCTTTATAAATAAACTGGTATGGTATGGTATGTTGACGTGTGATCAGACCCTCCCACCCAGACTTTGAGGCGTCTGTCGTCACAAGGGTCCGAGATAACACTCTGCCCAGTGGAACACTCCTGCTGAGTGAAGCAGTGCTTCCCCATGACTGCAGGTCTTTCAGACAGTCTGCGTCGACTCTGAACTCCCCCACCCCCGTTTGCTGTGGGGGGCGAGCTGCTATTGTCTGTGTGTCCAAATCTGAAAAGGACACATTTTTAATAAGCCCTGATGAATTGCAGCAATTCCTGCTGCCATGAGGCCCAAAAGACGCTGGCAAAGCTTGAGTGTCACTATCTTGCCTAGCTGGAAGTGGGCCAAGCAGAGCTGGAGGTCTGATAATTGCTTTTATGAAAGTCTTGCTCTGCAACGAACAAAGTTGAGCCTCAATCCCAAGAACACAATGTCATGGGATGGGGTCATCTGACTTTTCTCTGAGTTTATCATGAACCCCATGGATTGTAGGTGTGACCTCACACGGCCTATGTGTAACCTTGCTTGCTCCTTGGAGCTTGTCAAGATCAATAAGTCATCCAGATAATCCATAACTCTGATGCCCTGGCTCCTCATGGGAGCTAGGGCAGTTTTGGAGCTAGGGCAGTTTCGAGGCATTTTTTAAATACCCTCGGGGCGGTCGAGAGGCCGAAAGGTAGGGCTAAATATTCCTACGTTGCATTCTTGAATGCAAAACGCAGGGATTTTCTGTGGTTTGGCAGGATGCTGACATGGAAATATGCATATTTTAAGTCCACAGTGCAGAAGTAGTCCCCCGGGCGTACAGAGGGAATCACCTGATGCAATGTTAACATTTTGAACTTGAACGATCTCAGTCGTCTGTTCAAAAGTCTTAAATCCAGGATGGGCCGCAGGCCTCCCCCTTTCTTTGGGACCACAAACTATTTGCTGTAGTGGCCTTTATTTACACTTCTGGGGAGGAACAGCTCTGACTACTCCTTTTTGAAGCAGTGAGCGTATTTCCTCTCTTAGGATGGAGATACGAGCTGAGCTCATTGTTGACGTAATCACCCCCGAGAAGGGGGGTGGACGTCGGAAGAATTGTAGTCTGTACCCGTGAACTACGGTACCCATGACCCATTGGGATGGGTTGCACGTTGCCCAGGCTCTCGCATGAGCGGCGAGCCTGGAGGGCATGTTCACTCGAGACTTCATTTGAGTCAGGAAAGGTGGGGGTGTGGGAGTGGCCCCCTCCTCTCTGCTCGGATGCAGGCTTGTTTGTCCCCCAGATGGGGGCGAGGGGTTTGACTGTGACAGATCGCCCCCTGCCCCCCGTGAGGGCTCATTGGGCCCTTTGACATGTAGAGTCTTATCAGAGGGGTTTGGCCGGCTGTGTGAGACGGCCTCCTGTGCTCTTTATTGACTCTGTTTTCATTAAAAAATTGTGGGGTTTTTCCTTTAATGCTAAGTCGTGACACAGAACATTTTGAGCAGTTTGAGACTTTATTGTCGTGTGCAAACAACAATTTCTCTTTATTACACAAACATTTGAGAGTTTTTGTGTGTTTAAACGTTCTGAACCAGTTAATCTGGGTTTCTTTAACAAAGATAGTGGCGGTAAAAGTTTGGCCTTTCTTTTTCCCGATGGGTGAAACTTTGCAATGGTGTAGTCTACATGATACTCGGGTATATGGAGTATACCCACTAGAAAAACTTAAGAATTTCAGTATACCCACTTAAAAGTGCCCAATGGTACATGACATACCATTAGGTACATGTCATTGATACGTTAAACGACAGTTAAACACTTCTGTAACAATCTATTGGTGTGCAGTGCTTTTCTTTGATACTGTTTTATAAATTATATAACATGTTTTTAATACAAAGCCAGCTGTTGTACAAAGTTTGTTGTTCATTTATTCAAATATAAGCATCAGAGAAATTTGGAACTGTTCAATATGCTTAAAATCAAAATAAATTGACGGTTACACTTTACTAACCAGTGTACTTTGCACGGTATGCCCACTACAAAAATGTAGACTACACCACTGGGTGAAAGTGCCTATGATGGTGCAGGAATAGCTCTGGATCAGGCTGACTTCTGCTTTCTCTCTCGCACCGCTGACAAAGTTCTGGGGTGACTCGTCTGGCATGGGATGAACCTCTGCTTTGACCAAGCCTGGCCTGTCTGAGGAGTGCTGCTCTGAGGCGGGTTTTGGCCATTGTTCAACCTCGAGTGTCGGCCTCTTTTGAGCTGGGCGTCGTGTGAGAGAGTGGTGGTGCTGCTGTGAGCCTCTTTGTCTGCTCGAGTCTCTGGCTTGCAAGAAATGTTTTCTGGGCATGCCTTCACGCAGGGCCTCCTCTTGTTTTCTCCTCTGATCACATCTGCTCTGGATCCTCTCCAGGGCCCCGCCGAACAGGCCTGATGGTTCTATGGCGTGGTGGAGGAACGAGGAACGCTGGTTCTCAGGGAGATCTGTCAAATTTAGCCATAAATGGCATTGTGCAATAACCGTTTCAGCCATACACTTCCCTTGGGCGATGGCTGCTGTTCCGGTGAGGCGGAGGATGGAGTCTGCTGCTCTGCGTGCTTCATCCAATATTTCAGCTGCCTTTTTCTTTGACATGGTCTGCTGTAGCTCCTGTAGCTTCTCGGCCTGATAGGCCTACAGCATGGAGGCGGTGTTGAGGGCGCGAGCCGCGAGGCCTTTAGCGCAGTAGCTCTTTTCATGTTGAAGAGCTGAAATTTGGCACAGCTTGCTGGGTAGCGTAGGCTTTGAGCTCAACGTCTTTGGGAACAAGTTTACGGCCAAAGTCTCATCCATCTACGGGATATGGACCAGGCCTGCTGACCCCATGCCCTCAATGTTGAGGAACTGGGAGAGTGGCAATGTCAAGGGCGCTCTTGGTTCTGTCCATGATTGTGTTAGCTCCGTTAGAAAGTCAGGAAAGACAGGCCTCCTGTGTCTCACAGCGGCTTATTGCTTGGCAAAAAAGTAGTTCCTCGCCAACCTCGTTAACTGTTGTCGAGGTGGGGGTTCTTATGTTCAGCACCTCTGCAACTCTGCGGCACAGCTCGAACAAAGCAGAAGTGGACCCATCCGACTCCGCTTGTGCTACCACGGTTCCCTGGGAGAAGTCTTCTGCGTCTCCCTCCTCCTCGTTGTCCGCCTCATCGTCCGTTATCTCACCGGAGGCTGTCAGCGACAGCTCGTCGGCTTGCATCATGTCCCTCATGTCGAAGTCGATCCTTGTGTCCCAGTCGGGGTTCTGAAGATCCATTCTGTTGTCTCAGCTTAGTGCTCCGTTGTCCTCCATCTCGTCCGCCTCCAGCTTCATTGTAGGTGTGAGAGTCTCTGAGAGGAGCGGGTCCCTTGCCACGGTGGAACTGCCCATGGCCTTGGCCATGAAGTCCATGTGTCTCCGTCAAATTGTCTTGCGCAGCTGGCTGCAATGAGAACACGACTCAGGGGAATCCAAAGTTGTCTTGGCGTGACCATTCCCAAGCAAATCGGGTAGGCGTCGTATGTGTCGGACGATGAAATGAAGTAGCCACAATTGCTGGGGCAAGGCCGAGAACCATGGCTCGCTGGTCTGCTGCCGGCCTTGTTGGAGTTTTTTGATTTCCTTTTGCCTTTTTCAGGAGCCATGGTCGAGAAAAAGGCGTTGAGTGGAAACCAGTTAGCAAAAGCTAAACAGGGTTCGTCGAGTTGAAGCCAGTTAGCGCAAGCTAAACAGGGTTATAATAATTATTCTCGCTGTGTTGTTCGTGTGGGCTAGCCGTTAGCTCCATTAGCTAACATGTAGGCGTGTGGCGCAGTTAGCATCCTGCTAAACTGGGCGACGAAACAGCAGAGATGGACGTCTAGCCGATGCTACATATGTCGTTGACACTTAGTTAGCGTTCACTAAACAAAGAGCTTGTAGGGAAGTCTTCAGTGACGCCCTCGGTATGGAGTGAGCTCACCACCTGGTCGGGCGGTTCAGTCACTCGAGACGGTGTCCTGCGAAGTTCAGGTGCGAAGTGAGGTGAAGGGCAAAAAGAGACAAAACGTGTGCGTCACCGTCTCTTATACCAGAGGGGTGGGGCCCCCTGGTGACGTTGACGCTCTTTTGCCTTAAAAGGCGTGATAGTATTACTTCAGGTGAACTGCGCAGAGGTGCAATTCCCATATGTCATATGTTGCACCGCAGTGAACTGACTGATAAAGGAACAAAGAAATTCCCTCTGAGGATGAAGCCCATATCTGTCAATACACCACCTGCTCCATCCCTACCATCACTTGTGAACAAGATGCCCAGATATTTAAACTTCCACCTTAGACAAACTCTCTCCCCTGACACAGAGGGGCATTCCACCCATTTCTGGTTTAGAACCATGGCTTCAAACTTTGAGGAGCTAACTCTCATCCCAGCTTCTTCACACTCTGCTTTGAATCACCCCATTGCACACTGAAGGTCTTGGCCTGATGACACCAACAGAACAACACCATCTACATAAAGCAGAGATGATATCATGATGTTCCCAAACCATTCACCTTCTTTGCCATGACTGCATCTCAAGATCCTGTCCATGAACACCACAAACAAGATCGGAGACAAGGCACAGCCCTGGCAGGGTCCAACCCACACTATGAATGCGCTTGACTTTGTGCCAAGAATGCAAACCTAGCTACTGCTTCGAATATACATGTACAGGGATTGGGTAGCTCTTAAAAGCAAACCAGACACCCAGTATTCTTGCAGCACCACTGACTGAATGTCTTGAGGAACACGGTCATAATTCTTCTCCAGGTCCACAAAACACTTGTTGATTTATAAGGTAAACTCCCTTGACCTCTTTAGCAACTCTGCAAGGGTGAAGATCTGGTCCTTTGTTCCCCAACCAAAATGAAAGCCACACTGCTCCTCCTGAATCTGAGGTTTGACAATTGGTCGGAGAGTCGGAGACTTCCTTCCAACACCTTGGAATAAACTTTCATGGGGAGGGCAAGAAGTGTAATTTCACAATAACTGGAACATATCCTCCAGTCCCCCTTTTAAAAAATGGGAACCATCACCCCAGTCTTCCACTTCACAGGCATTGTCCTGGTCCTTCAAGCATCACCTAAGAGATGTGTCAACCATGACACCCCCACTACATCCAGAGCTTTCAGCATCTTGGGATGAATCTTGTCCACCTCTGGCACTCTGCCACAAAGGAGCTTTTGACTACCACAGTGACTTCTGCCATGGTAATGGACTCATCTTCCCACAAGTCCTCACTCTGCCTGAAAAGGTGGACATGGTGAGTGGATTAAGGAGGTCCTTGAAATGCTTCTTCTACCAACTAACAATATCCTTAGTCCAGGTCAACAACCCTCAACTCATACAAAGTCCAATCTGGGAAGAGGGAGGCAAATTTTTTCTGTTGCCCAATGGTTTGCCCAAATCTCCTCAAAGCCTACCAACATTCCTTTTTCGTGGCTTCTCCAAATTATTTCCATGTCTGAGATTTGCATCCATAACCACTTAAGTTGCAGTCCTGGCCACCTTGCACCTGTCAGCTGCTTCAGGAGTCCTCTGGGATAGCCAAGTCTCAAAGGCCTCCTCCTTCAGCCTGCTGGCCTCCATCACAGCTGGTGTCTACCAGCGGGTCCTTTGGGTGCTGCCACAACAGGCACCAATGACCTTCAAGCTACAGCTTATGGAAGCCACATCTTCAATAGAGGCCCTTCAGATTTCATGTCCCCAACCTCCCACGGGGCATGTGGAAAAGCTCTCCTAAAGGTGTGAGTTGAAGATTGCATGGACAGGGGGCTCCACCAGATGTTCCCAGTTCACCATCACTATTGGGTTTGCCAGGTCTGTCCGGCAGCACCCCCTGCTATCAGATCCAACTCACCACCAAGTGGTAATCAGTTGACAGTTCTGCTCCTCTTCACCAAGAGTCCAAGACATAGGGCTGCAGGTCAGACGACTCAAAATTACCTATTTATAATGTTTTTATTCAGTTAGAAACATGAGTTAGATCATGAGACAATCTTTGTGCGCTGAGATGTAAATGTAAAAAATGTTTTTAGAGTCTATCTAGTCTCTGAAAACACAGAATGGGTGGGTCCATTTGGTGCGAATTTGCAGATTTGAAATTGCTTTTTGCTTTCCAGCGAGTTTCTATTTATTTACTGCATTAGTGTGAATTCTCAAGGCTTAAGGCCCTGGCAGAGCTCAGCGTAAGGCAGTACGCCGCACTACGCCATACGTACGCAGAGGCACAAGCGTAGCCCCGCAGGGTACGAACGCGCAAAGCTCAAATTTTACGACTGTGTACGCGAGGCGCGTTGTCTCACAATAAACTGCCCAGCGCCGGACTGTTTTGTATGTCACACAAATGAGAATTAAATTCCCCTTCATCGCTGATCTAGACTTTTCTTTTGTTTTTTTGCCAAAAGTCAAGTAATCGCTTCCTCCTCTGTTAACTCCATGACTGAAATGAATGAATTTGTCACGAGTGAATAACTCATGTCCTACCTGGCTGCGAAACGTTCTAAATATTTTCTGGTGGGCTGTAGGCTGCAAGACCAGCTTCCCTGTTTTTATTTTTTAGAACTTTTAATTAACATATAAAGTTTAGAAACACCGCAGCGGCTGCAGCCGAGCCAGCTCCTGCCTTTTTTTTTGTCTCCCACCCGACCTGTCAATCAATTCAGTAGGCGTGTCAGCAAATGACCAAACAGCGACCTCAGTTTGTCCCGTAGGTAAACGCTCTGCGCGCAGCTGCTCAAATTACAAGAAGAATTTGGAGCGAAAACGCGAGCATTTAACGCGAGAACGAATGCAGAGCTGTGCCTGTGAACGCGTGCGCACAGAATACGCGCGTAGAGCTACGTACAGGTCGTACGCTGAGCTCTGCCGGAGCCTATAGACTTTTTGTTTCTTTGACATATACTTTTAGGTAAATGCAGGAACAGAGAATTTCAGCTTGTTCAATTTTCTGTCCAAGGTATAACAAATGCTCCATGTATGGGGATCCATTAACATAACCATCAAGATACACAGTCATTAATAAATTAATAGGTGACATAAAAAATGTACTAGGTTGTTTAACAACTTAATGCTCATATGTAAAATATTGCTGAGTTGTCATATTTACTTCAAATATATATGTGAGGCACGACTGAGCTAATTTCCTCTATAGTGCTCATGCTTTACTTCTTTAACTACTTCTGATAAGGTCATCGCCTTCTCTTTTTGTATTTTCATGTTAGACTCCTTGTCCTCTGGTTTTTAACACCCCTGCTCCCCAATGCATCTCTTTATTTCACTCCATCTTATTATCACCTGCTGCTGAAGGTGAAAAACAATGATGCTTTTGCCTCAATGTTGTGAGTTTTAAAATACCCCATGAACAACTGGACAGATTTGAATTAACCTTAGAAAACAATCAGTAAATGTGCATCCATATCTAACTGACTGTTGGAGCCACACCAATTCAAGATGGTCACCACAACCAGTCAACACAATCGTACACAAAAATTGCTCTAACATTTATTGAGCTAATAAGTCTGGTAATTACAGAGAGTTATCTTCAACTCATATTCCAAGCACTAACGCAACTTATGCGAGGTTGGAGAAAAATGGTGGGTGATAGATATAGGCTTTCACGTTTTTGAATAAGGATTAATAAATAAATCATAACAATATCACTAATACAATGCTGGTCTTTATACTTGATTTTCCTGCATTTTTATTATGTGAAAATAAAAATCAGAGAGAGTCAGAGAATCTTTATTGTCATTTGCACCGCATGTGGTACATGTGATGAAATGAGATTATGTACACAGGGTCCCAGTTACATTCAACAACAAAATGCAAGAGAAAAACAGTAATAACATCTAGGATTGACTAAGAAAAACATCAACTAGAAATACACTAAGCACTAATGTAATAGAAAAACAAAATCATTACAAACAGACAGCCGCACGAACATGAGTCTATATGAGCAAATGGTCACATATGAACACAGCAACAAGAAAACAGATCAGCATCAGCATGATGTGATATTTTGCAGTGTTTACTCTTATTATTTATTTATTCATGAGTCTAACAGCCTCAGGGTAGAAGCTGTTCCTCAGTCTAGTGGTTCTACACTTAATGCTCCTCAACCTCCTTCCTGAGGGGAGTGGGGCAAAAAGTGTGTGTGCAGGGTGAGTGGGGTCTTTCATGATGCAGGTGGCTCTTTTCCTGCATCTGGAGGTGTAAATGTCTGTGATAGAGGGGAGACTGACTCCGACAGACCTCTGTGCAGCCTTCACCACTCTCTGCAGAGCTTTTCTTTCCGCAGCTGTGCAACCTCCATGCCACACATTGATGCTGGAGCACAGGATGCTCTCCACTGCGCACCTGTAGAAGGAGGTGAGGACCGGGCTACTCAGACCAGCTCGTCTCAGTCGTCTGAGGAAGTAGAGTCTCTGATGACCTTTCTTGATCAGGCTGGTGGTGTTGTTGGTCCAGCTGAGGTTATCATTCAAGTGTACACCCAAGTACTTGTAGCTGGAGACCACTTCCACTGCAGATCCACTTATGTTCAGTGGGGTGTGGGTGTGTTTGTTCCTTCTGAAGTCCACAATCATCTCCTTTGTCTTCTTCACATTTATGTGAAGGTTATTGTCTTTGCACCAGCTCTCCAGGTGTTCCACCTCCTGCCTGTAGCTGGACTCATCATTGTTCGTGATGCAGCCCACCACAGCTGTATCATCTGCAAACTTTACAATATGACAGCCTGGATGGGTGGCTGCACAATCATGTGTGAGCAGAGTGAACAGAAGAGGGCTTAACACACATCCTTGGATGTGCTGAGGATTATGGTGGAGGAGGAGAAGTTGTGGATCTTCACGGACTGAGGTCTGTTTGTTAAGAAGTCTGCGACCCAGTTACAAATGGAGGGGCTTAGTCCAAGTGTAAATAGTTTGTCCATCAGGGTTTGGGGGATCATGGTGTTGAAGGCAGACGTGAAGTCCACAAAGAGCATACGGACGTATGAGTCCTTCTGATCCAGGTGGGTGAGAGCAGTGTGGACCACAGAGGAGATTGCGTCCTCTGTTGATCGGTTCTCACGGTATGCATACTGATGGGGGTCCACGTTCATGTTGATGGATGTTTTGATGTGAGTCATGACCAGTTTCTCAAAGCATTTTGCGACTATCGGGGTGAGGGCCACTGGCCGATAGTCATTCAGGCCAGTCACTGTGGAGCTTTTTGGGACTGGGATGATGGTGGCAGTCTTCAGGCAGGTGGGAACTGTTTCCAGGGCAAGTGAGGTGTTAAAGATGTCTGCCAGCACATCGCAGAGCTGATCAGCACATTCTTTTAACACTTTCCCGGGAATGTTGTCCGGACCGGTTGCTTTGTGAGGGTTGATTCTCTTGAGACTACTCCTCACTTCTGCTGCGGTAACGCTGAGACGCTCTTCATCCGGTGGTGAGGTGAGTCTGGTGCTGGGTGGTCTGTTTGGGTCCTCAAAGCGTGCATAAAACCTGTTGAGGGCATCTGGCAGAGATGGATCTCTGGGGCATTGTTCACTCCTTCCTTTATAGTCTGTTATGCACTTTAATCCCCTCCACATGCTCCGTGGGTCTTGTGATGTGAACTGACCCTCAATTCTCTGTGCATACTTGGCTTTGGCCCTCTTGATTCCAGCAACCAGCTCGCTCCTAGTCCTTCTCAGCTCCTCTGAGTTTCCAGACTTGAAGGCAGTATTCCTGGCTGCCAGCAGGGTGCGAACTTCCGCATTTAACCATGGTTTTGTGTTTGGATAACATTTAACATATTTTTTGATGGAGACACTTTCTGAGCATGTGCTGATGTACCCTAGTACTGATGAAGAATATTGCTCAAGGCCAACTGATCCTCTGTTTTCAGCATCTCCTCTGAAGACACTCCAGTCTGTTCTTTCAAAACAATCTCTCAGCTCTCTCTCAAAAATGTATGCTTTAATAGCATCAGTGATATTTGTAAAAACTTAAGTTTTTTCAGCCTTTCATCGGAACACTGAAGAGCTTGCATTTATGTAACAAACTTTAAAACAAAAAAAATAAGTTAAAAACTTATATAAATGAATCCATCAATGCCGTTTTAATGGTTATAAGGTGCCTGGATATTTCTCCATGACAGCTGTGGTCATGGGCATTTTGTTTCCAGCTTTTCCCTGCATACACCAGTTTGTTTATCTGTTTGTCAGGAAAGAAGAGAAGGTTGCGGCCATATTTCATGTGATGTTCCTGAATAAGTCACGCTCATCTTTGTGCACCGATCGTGACACTTTTGTCAACATCTACAAATTGTTGCTTCTTTGGAACACCATTAAGATCTGACGTGTCCTTAGAATTACAGTTGCTTGTCAAAGATGGACATTTTGAATTGTTTTATGTGCCTTCAAGTGCAGACTGAAGTTATTTAAAAAAACACAACTTTTGTTAGGTGTATATGTGAGGAGTGGGAGAACTGACTGTGATCCCAATGACCCAGATACATCCAGATATCACAACACACACTCTTAAACACAGATAGAGTCAGCAGATTAAGCAGGACAATGCGTCTGTAATCATAACTATACTCTGCAAAGAGCCCAGCGATAATACCTCTGTGTGTTAGTACTTAATCTCTCCCCCCACACACACTAAATTCACTGTGTGCCACATGCTAATCCATCCCCGCAACACTCACTATAGTAATTAACAAATGTGCCACACATATAAAATTTGTGAGGAGCAAAGGGAGGGAGAGATGGATGAGACAAACATTTGCTAAGGTTGGAAGAAGGGGATTTTAAAAGATGATAGTGGCACACGTGGGCGTTTGAATGCATTGTGACTACCGGTAACAGCAACAAAAGTAATGTATTTTTTACGGTAATGGTTGTTGTCATTACAGCAGTTTTAGCTTATAAATGCTTGATGTTTACAGTGTAATGTCTTCTTAACATAACAGTGTATTTGTACATGCCCCCCTCTAGGGGAAGTTGCTGCATCAGATTAAACGTGTGGGATCGTCACCGTTTCATTACTCAGTCAGACTCTGCTGTCCCATTTTCAAACAAGCTGAAAACTTCAAGCAGAACTTTAGCTGTTTATTCACACTGTTGAGAGGTTTAGCTCTGGCTCAAGGCGATCATGACTTCTAACCTAAATGTATTTCAATTTATTGAGAAAAATACAAAATAATGCAATTTGTATAAAGACAAATTGAGACTTTAAACTTAATAAAATGTTATTAGTATGAAAAGAAGGTTTCTGTGAAAAGTGACTTGGACAAGTCAGTTCAAGATATGTTTCTAGCATTAATGATTATTAATAATGCCTTAAATAATGTATAACAGAAACTTTTTTTAGGGAACACAAAACTTTAATTCAATGTAAACATATTTTAATACAAGAAAAAATGACCTAAATTCATTTCAGCTGATGAAGCTGATGATGGCCCAGACAACATCTCGGGGTAACTGCTGAAAGACTGTGACGATCAGCTCTGTGAGGTGCTGGCAGATATATTTACTGTAACTCCTCCCTCACCCTGGCAACAGTTCCCACTTGCCTCATGACGGCCACCATTATCCCAGTTCCAAAGAGCTCTACAGTGACTGGTCTGAATGACTATCAGCCAGTAGCCCTCACCCCGTTAGTCACTAAATGCTTTGAAAACTGGTCATAACACACATCAACGCTAACATCAACATCAACTAGGAACCTCATCAGTATGCATACTGCGAGAATCGATCTACAGAAGATGCCATCTCCACTAGTCCACACTGCTCTCACCCACCTGGAAGGACTCCTACGTCCATATGCTCTTTGTGGACTTCACATCTGCCTTCAACACCATGCTGCTCCAGACCCTGATGGAGAAACTACTCACACTAGGACTAAGTCCCTCTCTCTGCGACTGGGTCTTCTTAACCAACAGACCACAGTCAGTGAGGATCCACAACTTCTCCTCCTCCACCATAACCCTCACGTTCACTTTGCTAACGTATGACTGCACATCGACCCATCCAGGCTACCATATTGTAAAGTTTGCTGACGATACAGCAGTGTTTGGATGCATCAAAAACAATGATGAGTCATTTACAGGCAGGAGGTGAAACACCTGGAGAGCTGCTGGTGCAAGAAGAACAACCTTCACATCAATGTGAAGAAGACGATGGAGGAAATGATCATGGACTTCAGACAGAATAACCCCCCCCCCCC